>JBBPOC010000083.1:0-30784 GCA_038091235.1 Tylopilus rubrobrunneus | reverse complement strand
GAGGTGGGCGAGGCTGCCTCGCTCCCCTGACAAGAGGTCCAGTCGTCGTCGTCATCATCCTCTATCCCTCCATATGAGAAGCCATCATGCGGGTCGCATAGATCGCGAACCCATGGGTGAACGAAGATGAGTTTGCGTGGTTCCTTGGGTGAGAGCTTGTCTGATGTCTGGAATTCGACGTGACCAATTCCTGACACCTGAGCGCGGTAATGAAACTCGTCATCTTCCCCGAAATCTTCTAGACCGAGCCTTTTGACCGCAAAGATGATGCACGGTAGATGAAGTCTGCGATGACCAAAGCGTGCTGCAGGTAAAGAGACGACCTGCTGGTAGAATGGTATGATGTCTGTCTGAGATAGCTCTGCTTTCAGCGCAGACAGACGGCTGTCCATTTCGGCTTCCTCGATGGTCGCGAAAGTACCGGGAGGTTTGCCATAAACTGTGAGAGCGGTGGGAAGGCAGCTGTTGTAAGGTGAGGGTTTTCCAGTCCAGGCAAGCACAGTCACGTCTCCCGAACGAGCCACGATTTCTTCGAGTAGGTGACCCAGCGCAGACTCCCGCTCGCCATAGTCCGGCCTGATGTCACTCTTGAAGATACCGATCAACGAGTATGCCATATCCTCCTCCACCGTCGCGCTGCGTCTCGAGGCCAGTCGAAGTTTCTCTCGGATGACGAGATCATCAGGGTTGAACGAAATGAGAGTTTGGCGAGCAATCCCAACAGCACCCGCAAGTTCTTGCATGATCTCTGGAGACTCCTTGTGATTAGACCGGGTATCGTCAAGGTATGGCTTCCAATCGCGGGTGTAAAAGCGGATCACTTTGGGTGAGAGAAGCTCTTGCGAGGTCCATGCTCGCGTCAACCATTTACTATCGGTTAGGTCACCGATGGCGGACGGAGACCCCACGTCTGCAAGATGGACAAACGTGGTTGCGGAACCTTCATACCACCTGTACATCATTTTGAGCGACTGATTGAGCACTGTGCTGTTGCTCTTATTGATGCAACAGGTATCGCACCATGCCCACCGGTGTCCTTCCCTTCGAACCATTTCACAGAATCTGCGCAACTTCTCGTTTTGTGGTGAAGGATCAAGTTTCCAGACTGAACCCGCCTGGTTGACATCCCGAAACAAAGGTTCCCTCCCGTTCCACACATGCGAAAGGGTCACGTATTGGAAATATTTTTCCACCACGCCTTGAATGCATCCATGGTCCCCCGAGGAAAGAAGTTGTTCGAACTGGTGTTCTGACTCGAATAAGCGGGATCGCTCAGGCCCGTCGCATAGACGACCGCTCATGACGTCAATAAGTACAAGCGGAGATGTCCTCATGACCCCAAGGACAACATCATTGATGGCCGAAGTCAGCTGGCGTTTGTTGGCTATTTTTATAAAACATAAGCCAAGACCTTGGTTCAAGTAAAGAAACACCGACGGTGCCGCGGAGTACGCAAAGGTGCATGTCTCTTCTCGTGCCCTCCCGAACTTGAGTAGTCCTTGACGGCTTGTGATACCTGAACTTGAACTCCACGCTGTCGGGAGGGCGTGTTAGATTGCCAACATTGCCAAGCTGATCACTCACGTCCACTGTCAAGTACGCTGGCGAAAGAATGCCACGCAGACTCCGTACAATGAGTTTTCCGTTTTTTTCGCCCGTTGCGAGGCAGTCGTCGTTGGGGGAGAGTGCAATGGACCAAACGGAGCTCATGTGCTCGATGGTAGTCCCAATTTGCTGTTGAGAAGAGGTATCCCAAAAAGAGACTGTGTCATATACGACGACGACAGCAAACTTTTGGTTGCGTGCCAGGACGACAGAAGCAGGATATCCACTCGAAGGCAGGGACCACCCACTGAGCAACGATCCTGAAGACGTGTCGAATCGCTGGATTTGACCTGTCCATAAGACAGCAAAGATTTGACGACCATCAGCAGACCAGGCGAGCCATGAACTTGCAACGGCCAGGTCGAATGAAAATGGGATGGCGAGTAGCTGCTGGCCAGTGTTGGCATCATAGATTCGGATTGATTTCGGATCGGGGTTTTCGGCTCTGGTGGCCGTGCACGTGGCGATGCGATCTCCTTTTGGAGAGAATCGCACTGTCACCACGACACCCTCGTGCTGGAGTGGACCGGCGAGTCGTCTGCCTGTGGCCATGTTCCAAACGAACGCACGCTTGTCAACCCCGCCCGTCGCAAACTTTGTCGAATCCGGAGAAACGCCGACAGAGCATACCGTCTCGGAGTGACTCTTGATGTCGTAGACCTCCCGGTGAGTCTGCGCGTCCCATACCTTCACCCGCCCCTTCTGGCTTGGTATGTTAAGACTTAGTCCACACACAAGCCATTTTCGATCAGGAGACAGTGCAGCAGCATAGATATCTGCCTGTTCCACTCGAATGGGTTCGCCCAACTCGTGTCCATTATCCACTCGCCACCGTCGAAGCATTCCCTCGACCCCGCCGCTCAGTACCTGCTTGCCATCATCGGCGAACAAGACCGAATATATAGTATGCTGAGTGTCTATTTCGATTGCTCTCGGGTTATCTGAAGGTCGATTAGTGGTTGTTCCAGATATTCCACCTACTAATACACACACCTTTTTCCATCGACTCCATACCCGTCGACAGAACACGCGGAGAGGGAGAGAGGAGATATGATGCGAGGCGAGAACACGCCGTATTCACGGTGCGTATAATGTGTCCTCACGTTACCTTATCGATTGCGATATGGATCAGATCACACAGCCCAGGCGCTTACACCTCGCGTTTTCGTCTCGGATATCCCCCGCCTTCCATTACCCTCCACCATTTTCGCACACGATTACAAAGCAGATGAGTCTGGCCATGACACACAGCAACGCTAAACCTCGAGCATCAGTCTGCCAGTGGTGACAACTACTCGCTCAACTTGTTGACGTATTTTTAGGACCAGCAACCACCCTTTCCGGTAATTGAGTTCCCGCGACGCTCGGCTTAAATGATACTACGCAGAGATTCTCAAGTTATTTCAGTGTACGTCCTCCCCCCTTTTCTGATACCGAGCACTACAGATGTGCATTTAATCCGTTACACTGCAAGGGTGAATTTAATGAAATCTAAGACCACCTGCGCTGTTCAAGGCGCCCCGTAAAAGGAATTATGTTGTGGCCATCGGATGGGTGCCAGTGGTACGAGCAACTGCGCAAAAAGAAACGAGGACGATGGTATAACTTCTGCAAGATTTCTTGCTCATATCTCTTCAAAGGTCTCGTCGCAGGTTGCCCGTTACCGCAGCATATATCTACTCACAAATGGTTGCACACCTCCGCAATCAGATTCCGCCTCCATTATTGATTATCTTTGACATATACCGCACCCTCGGAGCTATCCTCATCGAACATACACCATACAGAGACACCTATCCCTGTATATGCAACCATCACACTGCAGGCGATATGGCTGAACCCCTTTAATGTACAACACGACGAACAGATCGACGTCTTCTCGACCCCTGTTCTCGTCGCGTATGTCTCTTCTCCGCCCTTTGCCACTTGGATCTAGCCCAACCCCGTCAGCGAAGCCTGACCCGTCGCCCTCCACAACATCCTCATCGCGAAACACCTCCGTGTTGGATGGGAGTACGTTGCTGGGTGGTTCAAAGCCAATTCTACGATACTAGTAAGCACTAGCTATCTACGGGTGCCTGTTGTTTACGATGTACATGTATCACTGAGTCCCATGCGATGGAAATGTTTATCAATCATTCCCATCGTGTAAACCCAACGTACTGGCATGATAATCGGGGTACTGGAAAATTCGCAATCGCTATGTTCTGAAAATGAGTTACTCGAGCGGCACCATACTTGTGTTCTGGTTAACGTCGACTTAACGATTCAGATGTTTCTACTACATAATTTCTACTCGATCGAAATTAGTGGGGCTACCTGCGACAGAAACAGGACGGGTGTACCGACGGGTAGAAACGACATTGACAGAAACGTTTTGCGAAGGTAACATGAGCAGAAGAAGGGCAAGGGCGCGGGTGTAACAACATACAGGATACTAAGGTATGCGACCGTACTGAATTTCAGAAATCCACGTCACAATACCTCCACGATTCCAATACGGATGTCCCCAAGTGCGAAGTTCATCCGGCTCTCTATCCCTTGGATAACGATATCGTTTTCAGTAGCAACTCGCTTGAACTCGCCATTGGATTGGTGCTGGAGCAACAGCGCATGGAATGGTCGTTGCAAGCGGGCAATGAATCGCAACGCTCGGGTGTAGTTGTCCATAATAGGAGCAAGTACAGCGTGTAATGGCGAAGTATGCGAGGCTGCCTCACTCTCTTGATAAGAGGTCAAGTCGTCATCATCCTCTATGCCTCCATATGGGAAGCCATCGTGCGGATCGCATAGATCGCGAACCCATGGGTGAACGAAGATGAACCTGCGCGGTTCCTTGGGTGAGAGCCTGTCCGATGTCTGGAATTCGACGTGACCAATTCCTGACACCCGAGCGCGGTAATGAAACTCATCGCCCTGCCCGAAATCTTCTATACCGAGCCTTTTGACCACAAATATGATGCACGGTAGATGGAGTCTGCGATGACCAAAGCGTGCTGCAGGTAAAGAGACGACCTGCTGGTAGAATGGTACGATGTCTGTCTGAGATACCTCTTCCTTCAGTGCAGACAGACGGCTATCCATTTCGGCTTCCTCGATGGCCGTGAAAGTACCAGGAGGTTTACCGTAAACTGCGAGAGCGGCGGGAAGGCAAGTGTTATAAGGTGAGGGTTTTCCAGTCCAGGCAAGCACCGTAACGTCTCCGGAACGAGCCACGATTTCTTCGAGTAGGTGACCCAGCGCAGACTCCCGCTCGCCATAGTCCGGCCTAATGTCACTCTTGAAGATACCAATCAACGAGTATGCTATATCCTCCTCCACCGTCGCGCTGCGTCTCGAGGCCAGTCGAAGCTTCTCTCTGATGACGAGATCATCGGGGTTGAATGAAACGAGAGTTTGGCGAGCAATCCCAACAGCGGCCGCAAGTTCTTGCATGATCTCTGGAGACTCCTTGTGATTAGACCGGGTATCGTCAAGGTATGGCTTCCAATCGCGGGTGTAAAAGCGGATCGCTTTGGGTGCGAGAAGCTCTTGCGAGGTCCATGCCCGCGTCATCCATTCACTATCTGTTATGTCACCGATGGCCGATGGAGTTCCTACGTCCGCGAGATGGACGAACGTGGCTGCGGAACCTTCGTACCACTTGTACATCATTTTGAGAGACTGATTGAGCACTGTACTGTTGCTCTTATTGATACAACAGGTGTCGCACCATGCCCACCGGTGTCCTTCCCTTCGAACCATTTCACAGAATCTGCGCAACTTCTCGTTTTGTGGCGACGAATCGAGCTTCCAGACTGAACCCGCTTGATTGACGTCCTGAAACAAAGGCTCCTTCCCATTCCACACATGCGAAAGGGTCACGTATTGGAAATATTCTTCCACCACGCCTTGAATGCATCCATGGTCCCCTGAGGAAAGGAGTTGTTGGAACCGGCGCTCTGACTCGAATAAGCGGGATCGCTCGGGCCCGTCGCATAGACGACCACTCATGACGTCAATGAGCACAAGCGGAGATGTCTTCATGACCCCAAGGACAACATCATTGATGGCCGAAGTCATTTGGCGTTTGTTGGCTATTTTTATGAAACATAAGCCAAAATCTTGGTTCAAGTCAAGGAACACTGACGATGCTGCGAAGTATGCAAAGGTGCATATCTCTTCTCGTGCCCTCCTGAACTTGAGTGGTCCTTGACGGCTTGTGATTCCTGAACTCCACGCAGTCCGGAGGGGGCGTATTAGATTCGCCAATATTGCCAAGTTAATCACTTACATCCACTGTCAAGTATGCCGACGGAAGAATGCCACGCAAACTCCGTATTATGACTTTTCCGCTTTTTTCGCCCGTTGCGAGGCAGTTGTCTTTTGGGGAGAGCGCAATGGACCAGACGCAGCTCGTGTGCTCGATAGTAGTCCCGATTTGCTGTTGAGAAGAGGTGTCCCAGAAAGTGACTGTGTCATATACGACGACGACAGCAAACTTGTGGTTGCGTGCCAGAATGACAGAAGCAGGATATCCACTCGAAGGCAGGGACCATCTACTGAGCAACGATCCATAAGATGTGTCAAATCGCTCGACTTGACCTTCCCACAAGACAGCAAAGATTTGACGACCGTCAGCAGACCAGGCGAGCCATGAAGAAATGGATGGTTTGAAGAAGAATGGGATGCCGAGTAGTAGCTGGCCAGTGTTGGCGTCGTAGATTCGGATTGATTTTGGATAGGTGTCATCCGTCGTCGCGGTGGCGATGCGGTCTCCTTGTGGGGAGAATCGCACTGTCATCACGTCACCCTCGTGCTGGATTGGTCCGGCGAGTTTTTTGCCCGTCTTGATGTTCCAGATGAATGCGAGGTTGTCCAACGAACCTGTCGCAAACTTGGTTGAATCCGGAGAAACGTCGACAGAACACACCGAGTCGGTGTGACCCTTGGTGTCGTAGACCTCCTCGTGAGTCTGCGCGTCCCACACCCTCACCCACCCCTGTCTGTGACCTTGTACGTTCAACAGCCTCAGTCCACAGACCAACCATTTTTGATCCGGGGACAGTGCAGCAGCAAAGATCTCTGCCTGTTCCACTCGAATAGGTTCGCCCACCTCGTGTCCATCATCCGCTCGCCATCGCCTCAACATTCCCTCTTTGCCGCCGCTCAGTACCTGCTTGCCATCATCGGTGAACAAGACCGAATATATAGAATGTTGAGTGTCATCTGGAGGTCGATTAGTTGTTGTTTCAGATATTCCACCTGCACGCACCTTTTTCCATCGACTCCATATCCGTCGACAGAGCACACGGAGAGAGAGGAAATGTGGTGGGAGTCGAGAAACACGTGGTATTCACGGTACGTATAATGTATCCTCACGTTGCCTTATCGATTGCGATATGGATTCAGCTCACACAGCCCGGACGCCGCGGCTTACGCCTCGTGTTCGCGTCTCTGATGTTCCCCCACCTTCCATCGCCCTCCATCGCTTGCACAGTCTCAGGGAAGTTACAAAGCAGGTGTCTGGTCACAACGCGCAGCAACGCAGAACCTTGACATCAGTCTACGAGTGGTGATGGATGCTTGGTCAACCTGTCAGAGATCTGCACGTACTTTCAGGACTAGGCGACTTGCTATTCCAGTAATTGAATTGGCTACGACGCTCAGCTTAATTGATACGCAGACACTCTCAAGTTATGCATTCAGTGTACGTCCTCCCGACTTGTTGCTCTTTTTCTGATACCGAGGGCTACCTCTCAGATGTACGTTTAATCCGTTACACTGCAAGGGTAACTTTAGTGGAATCTAAGACTACCTGCGCTGTCCAAGGTGCCGGTGAAATATTTTGTGGCCATCGGGTGGGCGGTACGGGCGACCGCGCAAAAAAGAACAAGGACGATGATATAACTTACGCAGGGCATTTCTCGCCCGTGTCCTCGAGCATCTCATTAAAGGCAATTAAAATTACCCTCCACACTGATCGTCTTCAACGGCAAAGATATACCACATCTCCAGAGCTACGCTCATCAAACGCATACACGATACAGAAGCACCCATCCCTGTACATGCGACAGCCGTATTACGGGACTGCTATGTAGATTGGACACAGACTCGGGGCTCCACGCTTGATCACAAATTTAAAGGGACCCGAACGCCCCAGAAGCAAGCCTGAGCTAGCATGGTAATACTTATACGCATCCTGATCATCTCGTCGATCCCATCAGTGTCTGATACAGCCCCGAATCCAATCATCCAAACCGTGGTGATCGTAGGCTCGAGATACAATCATATTACAATAAAGATGAACCTGAAAAGGATGGAACCCAAAGCATACAATCGCAAGCCAGGGGGGAGAGCAATGCCATTGCAAGGGGACCAGCATGTAACAGCAACGCACAGGAAGAAAAATCACCTCGACCAAATCTCGTCATCGACATCACAGTATCTCCGCGACAAGCGTACCCACGTCCCTCGCAAGGTCAATCTGTTCCTCGAGGTTTGAAATGACGATGTCGTGCTCAGCGGCAACGCGCCGGAACTCGCCGTTTGGTTGTTGCTGGAGCAACAGCGCATGGAATGGCTGTCGCAGACGGGCAATCAGCCGCAGCGCTCGTGTGTAGTCGTCCAGGGAGGGTGTGGGAGCAACATGTAGCGGCGAAGTCGGTGATGCTTCTGCACTTTCTACACCCGAATCCGACGAGTCATCCCCATCGTCCGTTAAACTTCCCCAAATGAAGCCATCAGGTGGATCACAAAGATCACGGATCCACGGGTGCACAAAAATGAGCCTGCGCGGCTCCATCGGCGAAAGCTTGTCTGATGTCTGGAATTCTATGTGTCCAATTCCTGGGACCCGAGCGCGGTAGTGGAATTCATGGCCATGCCCAAAGTGCATCATGGCGAGCCGCTTGACTGAAAAGGTGATGCATGGAAGATGGAGCCGACGATTGGCGAAGCGTGCTGGAGGCAAAGCGACGACGCGCTCATAGAATGGTACAACTGAGGTCTGAGACAGGAGCTCCTTCAAAGCTGTGACACGGGTGACTAGCTCAGCGTCCTCGATGGTAGAGAAAGTGCAGGGAGGTTCACTATACACAGCGAGGGCGTCTGGAAGGCAGCTGTTGTAGGGCGAAGACTTGCCCGTCCAGGCGAGCACGCTCACATCGCCTGAGCGAGCTACGATCTCTTCCAGCAGGTGGCCCAATGCGGCATATCTTTCTCCGTAATCCGGCCGGATATCGCTCTTGAACATCCCAATCAACGAGTACGCCACATCTTCCTCCCGCCTCGCATTCCGTCTCGAAGCGACTCGTAGTTTCTCTCGGCTGCTAAGATCACCCGGGTCAAAGGCAACGAGGGTGTTGCGAGAGATCTTCATAGCATCTGCGAGTTCCTGCATGATCTCGGGCGATTCCTTGTGGTTCGATCGAGTATCGCCGAGGTATGGTTTCCAGTCCCGGGTGTAGAATCGAATGACTTTGGGTGCGAGGAGCTCTTGGGAGGTCCATGCCCGCGTCATCCACACACTATTTTTCAGTTCCTCGAGAGCCGATGGAGACCCTACGTCTGGGAGATGTACATATGTGGCTGCGCAGGCTTCGTACCACTTGTACATCATCTTCAGCGACTGATTGAGGACCGTGCTGATCGTCTTATCTATGCAACAGGTGTCGCTCCATGCCCAGCGATACCCGTCTCTGGCTACTTCCTCACAGAAATTGCGCAGCTTGTTGTTTTGGAGCGAAGAACAGAGCTCCCAAACGGAGCCAACCAGATGGACATCTTGGTACGAAGGCTCCTTCCCCTTCCATACATGTGAAAGCGTCACGTATCGGAAATAGTCCTCGACCACGACTTTGATGCGTTGATTGTCCAACTCTTCCGTCATGGAGGAAAACAATTCTTTAAATTGCTCTTCCGACTCGAAGACGCGAGATCGCTCCAGTTCATCGCATAGACGACCACTTTTGAGATCGATAAGGACGAGTGGGCATCCCTTGAATAACTCGACGACAGCCTCGTCGATGCCCCTCTGCAACTGACTGGGTGAAACATATTTCTTGCCTAGTTCTGCACGATCTCAGCTGCGGTGTCATTTTCAGACTGATAGGGTAACACTAACGACGTATTCCTTGATCGTGAGTTCCTTCAATGAGTGAATACATGCGGGTGAATGCATCTATTGCCGAATCGTATCGGTTCAAAGCATGGAGGGCCGCGTGTTTTCTCTCGTATCCCCATGGACTCGAAGGGTCTGCCTCTATGGCCTACATTGGCTGAGTTTAGGGTTGTCGTGCATGAGAGATATGCAAGTACTACCTCGTCCGAATCACTCAACGCATCCTCCCATAACCCTAGCCTTGCTCGAGCATAACTTCGTTTGATGAAGAGATCGAAAGGTTTTGATGGTTTCAAGGATAACGCGATGGAGTATTGCGCGATCGCTCGTTCAGAATCGTGGGACTCCACTGCCGCATCACCGTCCTCCTCGAACCGCCCGACACAGTGCTCAACGATATCTGACACAAACTCAGTCCATCGTGGCTAATCAGTGGGGACAGCATACCTGGGTGCCAATCTGCTGTCATCTCGGGGAATAATGATTCCTCACCAAGGCCTTCGAGCAAGGTATATGATGTTTCTTGAATTCCAGTGGCAAGTCTCTCCAGATCCCAGCCAAATATCTTTTAGACAGTGTCAGCTTCGCGTGAACATAGACTCGACATCGACCTACGAGAGAGATTACTTGCAAGTAGGGACCGAGTTGAACTGGAATGGCTTTTTGCGCCTGCTTGAACGATTCCAGCGCGCGTTGCTCCTCTCTCCTGCCCATCAGCATCTGTCCAAGTGAGAGGTGCATTTGAGCCCGAATAACGCCTGGTCATTCTCGGTTCGATCACCCACAAGCCTTGGTATACTCACCCTGACGGCAACATATGGCGACTGCTCTGACACTGGCACTTGCGCGATCAGACTATCTAGATGGCTAAATGCACCGTCGTGCCTTTCACAATTGAACAAGATGACTGCCTGAACACGCAATGTTGATACCAGCAGTGATGAAGGTGACAGATGCACACCTTTATCAACGAGAGAAGACACTTCTCGCTCGGGGGAGCTTCATCGACGGCCTGGTCAAATGCCCGTATCGCCGATTCATGGTCGCCAGTTCCGAGGAGAGCGACTCCGTATGCAACACGACCAATGATAGACTGCTGGATTTCAATGGACTGAGCACGATGGTGAGCACGAGTTGCAATGCAGATCATCCTGGTCACCTTGGTAGCGTCCCCGACGGCGGTGACCCACTGCTGTGAACGGGCGCGTACAAGAGACCGGTGGGCGAGTGCGCGAGCGTGGTAAAATGGATTGAAGGGATGCGTGATGTCTGCATCCAAGAGTTCTTCGACGCGGGTGAGATCGCCTTGCACCCAGGATCTGAACTGGGTATCGCTGATATGTATCAAAGGTAGCTATGGTTCTGTCGTGGATTGATTAATGGAGACGGCGAGAGCCAAATGATTGAAGACTCACGGTGCGAAGAGAGCGTAGGGTGAGAATGTTAGATTCTGCAATATTGCTAGGTTAATCACTCACGTCCACTGTCAAGTACGCCGGCGGAAGAATTCCACGTAGACTTCGTAATATAACTTTTCCGTTTTGTTCACACGTTGCGAGGCAGTCGTCATTGGGGGAGAGCACAATGGACCAGATGCAGCTCGTGTGCCTGATAGTAGTCCCGATTCGCTGTTGAGAAGAGTTGTCCCAAAAAGAGACCGTGTTATATGCAACGACGACAGCAAAGTTTTGGTTGCGTGCCAAAATGACAGAAGTGGGAAATCCCACAAAAATTGAAACGGACCACGTGCTGAGCAAGGATCCTGAAGATGTATCGAATCGCTGGACTTGACCTGTCCACGAGACAGCAAAGATTTGACGACCGTCAGCAGACCAGGTGAGCCATGAAGAAATGGCTGATTTGAACAGGAATGGGATGTCGAGTAGCAGCTGGCCACTCTCGGCGTCATAAATTCGGACCGATTTCGGATCGGGGTCTTTGGCCGCAGCGGTGGCGATGCGGTCTCCGTTTGGGGAGAATCGCACTGTCAACACGTGACCCTCGTGCTGGAGTGGTCCGACGAGTCGTTTGCCTGTGGCCATGTTCCAGATGAACGCACGCTTGTCAGCCCCACCCGTCGTGAATTTGGTCGAATCCGAAGAAACGTCGACAGAGCATACCGTGTTGGTGTGACTCTTGATATTGTAGACCTCCTGGTGAGTCCGCGCGTCCCAGACCCTCACGTTCCCTTTCTTGCTCGTCCCCAACAGCCTCAGTCCACAGACCAACCATTTTCGATCCGGAGACAGCGCAGCAGCAAAGATCTCTGCCCGTTCCATTGACACTTGGATGGGTTCGCCCACCTCGTGTCCATCATCCACTCGCCATCGCCTCAACATTCCCTCTCTGCCGCCGCTCAGCACCTGCTTGCCATCATCGGTGAATAAGACCGAGAATATAGCATGTTGAGTGTCGATTTCGATTGCTCTCGGGTTATCTGAAGTGCGATCGGTCGTTGTTTCAGATATTCCACCTACACGCACCTTTTTCCACCGACTCCATACCTGTCAACAGAACACTCGGAGAGAGCGGAAATATGGTGGGAGTCGAGAAACACGCGGTATTCACGGTACGTATAATGTATCCCTGCGTTGCCTTATCGATTGCGATATGAATCAGCTCGCACAGCATAGGCGCTTCCATCTCATGTTTTGGGCTCCGATATCCCGCTGCTTTCCATCCCCTCCACCGTTGTCGAACACGACAGGGAGTTACAAAGCGAGTGTCTGATCACAACAGACAGCAACGCTGAACCTCTACCCATCAGTTTGCAAGTGTGGACGGCTATTCGTTCAACTTGTCAACTTGAAAGACCCACACGCGTTTTCCGGCCTACCTTTTTGGTCACGGTGTAACACGATGCTCAACATACTTGATTGATGCGCAGAGTAACTACGCAATGGAAGGCAAAAAGGGACGATGTCGACTCCTACAGCGCGAATTTCTTCGGGTCTCTTCTCAAAAAAGGACAACATCGCCTTGCCCATTACCACAGCATAGATCTACTCAAAAGAAATGGTTGTGCCCCTCTACACTAATCGTCTTTGGCAGCAAAGACGCACACCACATCCTCTGAGCCGCCATTACCAAACGCATACACTAAATTTTACAGAAAAACATCCGTCCCGCATCCGCGTACAAGCAGCACAGCCTTGCGATCGTCATCGTCTGAGGCTGCCCATTTACCATCTCCCGTTGCGGTTCCTGTGAGTATCGAGCACCTTTACATGTTCAAGCATGAGCTCGTTCCGCGGTCTTTATGAATGATTTCCATTGGTAGGATCCGAGCCGAGACGATACATCGATACCCATGGTCAGCGTCGCGACGTGGTTCGTTATGCAAGAAGGGCAAGCCTGGTGTTTCTTCGCTGACCAGATGCTTGGCTGAGATTCACGACGAAGTGCTTGCTGATGATCTACGGCAGTAGACTCGTTGGCGCACAGATGCGAGACGTACCGCATCCTCCCTGCAATCCGAGTCCTTGCTCGGGAGGTGTGGAATTAGCGACGATTTAATGGACGTACGGAGGACGCAGGGAGTGTGGCCTCTAGTTATCATTGGTCATTTACTCTCGCTAGGTAATTACAACCCAGGACTGCCTGATCACCGAGAAGTATGGTCAAGAGGAGATTGCGAATGACGATAGTGCAGCAGTGTATTGCTAGATCTCTTTGCTTTGGCGGTCTCCGTCTTTGCCAGTAAACTCGAAAGTGACTCCTAGACTAAACTCGCTTGCAATTGCCGTTCCGCTCGACTGCCCCATGTTCGCCACCAGAGCTGGAATTTCTGGCGAGTAGATATCAGGATCATTGTGACGGAAGAGCGCCTGGGCCGGGTTCGCCGTATTGAGCATGATGGTCACGCAGTTACCATCGTTTCGTCATATTCGCCCTCGTCCTGTTGTCCGGTATTGTACCTACTAGAACATCTTGAAGTCTTGTGATGATGACCTGGAGATTACGACTTACCGGTTTCTGCCATGGGTCCAGCCAAAGACAAGGCGGCAAGAACTGACATGAGCTCGCGGCTTCAACTTTGTTCTGTGTCGTTCACGAGCGCGAAAGTTGTGGGCACCGGTGGGCAAGGCCTGAGCACCTGAGCGGCCAGAGCTGGTCGCATGCATTACGAAGAAGTCGCGATCGACAATAGTTTCCTTATCTTCTTGGTGTGACCGAGCTCAGGTCCTCAAGCGCTCAAAGTAACGTTTTTGTTGGTGATATCAGCAGCCGGGCCACACATAGAGTACATGGAAAATACCATTCTTCGTTGCCTCGTGTCCACGACGATGTAGGGTGCTTTTGCCGTTCACCTTCTCGTTTGACACGGATAGGCCTTGGGTAATAGCCATCGGTCGTTGTATCGACGAGCACAACCCAATGGTGAAGGGAGTACTACTCGCACCGTGACGACAACTTGAAGAGATTCTTCTTGCAAGACTGCCTTCCGTGGGACAGTGTCCACTAGTCAAATAAGTGGTCAATGCCAATGCGGACCTAAGTGGGATCCGAGGAAGGCGCTTTGTAAACGAATAAATGGACACACGTTCACGAGCCACCCTTTGCTTGACACCTCCGACGCGCACGGACCACTGGTGAAAATGTGGACAACAAAGCTAGGTGCGTGGTTGTCTGTGAAAGCTGTTGACAGTGCTCACAGTTCAGCTCAAACGTGACACAAAAAGCGTCGTCGAAGGCGGGCCCTGATACAGTATGAGCTGTTGCATGCCAACTTGACGGAAAAACACTATTACGAGGGGATGAGCGATGGGCTGCGACGACGTCGGGTGGTAGACGGAGGAGAGGTCGGAGAACAGACAGAACGTGATTTCAGCCTCGAGGGATGGGAGATGGGTGGTGGCGAAGGAGTGATGGTGTGCACTGTGGAGATCCGACTCGGAGGAAGTGGTCTGGATGCGGTCGACGTGGCAAAGATTTGGTATATTGCGACCGGACAAAGACTCGTTGGACTACTCCGAAATCACTTTCCCAGGCGTGACGGTCAAATGCCTCACCACCTTGGGCGAAGTCACCCGCTCCGCGTTTTAATTCTCACTCCCCGGTTTCCGTCGACACTTATTGCCTGGTCGGCAGATGGTCAACGACTCTTCGCCAATGCCCGGGCCATATCCAAAGACAAGACCATCAAATCGTTCAGTTCAATCACTGGGTCCACTCCGAGTCAAGCAGAATTGGAAATCCATGAAAACGTCACTCCACGTCGTATATCCATCGCCCTTTCTTCAAACAATAGCTTTATTGCTGTCTATGCTGGTCGTTGCATTCCATTCTGGGACGCCTCAACTCACGCCTAACTACGCATTGTCGAGGAGAAGACATATACTCTCTCGCCATTTCGTCCACTGGTGATCGACCGGATCTCGGGACTCTGGGAGACGCATCATCTGGGGTCTCCGTCGTATTCTCCCGGCGTCATACCTCCAAACTAGTGTATGCGTTAGAACACTCAGCTCGAGAGTACATTGGTTCATCAAATTTCCCCCCATACACGTGTAAATCCCGTGTTCGAGCTGACCTCAGGACGTACGTAGTCATCGATAACATATTCTGTTCTTCCTTCCAGACGCAGGATGCGAGTTCAAGAGTTCAAGACCGGCCTGATATTCAGAACGAGCAGCAGTCGCGGCACAAAACACTGCCGAGGTATGTATTTACGTTGTCCGGTAGCTGAAACCGCAAACGAATGCAAAGACGCATCACGTTCTAAGTCTGCGGCACGGACGGGCAACATAGATGGCGAAGATACCATACTCGAGGTACGGCAGAGTACGCTGCCTCCCACAAAGAAAACATAGTACTGACACCGGTAACAAACTGCAGTGCCGTCAGGGACATCCGCTCCCGCTTTCGACTATGACGAGGTGGGTAATGAGTGAGCCACTTCTGCCCTCCCTCGTATTTAGCACACGCCAGCCGCCCTCTCCGCATGAGGGCCCCGTCGAACTCAGTGGGCCACCACCGAACTTCTCCCTAGTTCACTAGCAACCACCCTCAGGCCCAGCTGCGTCAACATGCACAGAGCATCCCAACGCCGACCTGGAGCTGAATGCAGACACGGCCGAGCGCCCAACCCTCTACCGCGAACGACTCTGCTGCTCGACTGCACGCATTCATACCAGCTCACAGAGCATATAAAATTATTCCCATCCTCAGTTTTTTCGCCACGCCTTGCTATGGCTCACTTGACGTATCGTAGGCAAGCAGGTACATAACTACAGTGCGAAAACAGCTTAGTTTGCTAGGAACGAACACGATATCAGATGATAATGTTGACTGCGAAACTCAACGGGGCCTCGTGGCGAGCCGTGTTACAATACCTCCACAACTCGAGTACCAACGTCCTTTGAAAAGTTGATCTGGTCGTCGAAGCCTGGAATGACGATGTCGTGCTCAGCAGCGACGCGCTTGAACTCGTTATTACCTTGCTGCTGGAGCAACAGTGCATGAAATGACTGTTTGAGACGAGAGACCGAGCGCAGCGCTCGGGTGTAGGCGTCCATCGAGGGAGTGGGTACAGCATTCAACGGCACTGTTGGTGATGCTTCCCCGCTCTCCGTGCCAGCTTCAGATCCTTCCTCGTCCCCGTCCGCCGACATTCCCCACCTAAAGCCATCAGGGGGATCACATAGATCGCGGATCCATGGATGCACGAAGATCAACTTCCGCGGTTCCATTAGCGAGAGCTTATCGGACGTGAGGAATTCGACATATCCGATCCCTGACACCCGCGCCCGGTAGCGGTGTTCCTGACCGTCTCCCAAGTCTTGAACACCCAGCCTTTTGACCGGAAATATGATGCACGGAAGATAGAGGCGACGATGAGCGAAACGTGCTGGAGGTAAAGATACGACCCGGTCGTAGAATGTTATGACGTCTGCCTGAGAGTGTCGTTGCTTTATTGTTGCAACACGTGCGTCCATTTCGACGGCGGAAATGGCAGGTAAAGTACCGGGCGGTTGACTGTAGACTTTGAGTGTGTCAGGAAGACAGCTATTGTAGGGCGAGGACCTTCCAGACCAGGCGAGCACCGTCACTTCGCCCGATCGAGCGACTATCCCCTCCAGCAGGTGGCCAAGCGCAGCATCCGCTTCCCCATAGTCGGGATGGATATCGCTCTTGAATATTCCTATCAGCGAGTATGCGATGTCTTCTTCCATCGTCGCATTTCGTTTTGAAGCTAGTCGTAGTTTCTCTCGGACGCTGAGGTCGTCGGGGTTAAAGGAAGTGATGGTCTCGCGAGCAATCCCAACGGCGTTTGTGAGCTCATGCATGATCTCTGGCGACTCCTTGTGGTTCGGTCGGGTATCATTGAGGTATGGCTTCCAATCGCGTGTGTAGAATCGGATGACTTTGGGTGCGAGAAGCTCCTGAGAGGTCCATGCGCGCGTCATCCATTTACTATCTGTTATGTCACCGATGGCCGATGGAGTTCCTACGTCGGCGAGATGGATAAACGTGACTGCGGAACCTTCGTACCACCTGTACATCATTTTGAGAGACTGATTGAGTACTGTGCTGTTACTCTTATTGATGCAACAGGTGTCGCTCCATGCCCACCGATATCCTTCCCTTCGAACCATTTCACAGAATCCGCGCAGCTTGTCGTTTTGTGGCGACGAATCGAGTTCCCAGACTGAACCCGCCTGGTTGACGTCCTGGAACAAAGGTTCCTTCCCATTCCAAACATGCGAAAGGGTCACGTATTGGAAATATTCCTCCACTACTTCCTGAACGCTTCCATGGTCCCCCGAGGAAAGGAGTTGTTCGAACTGGCGTTCTGATTCGAATAAGCGAGATCGTTCGGACCCGTCGCATAGACTACCACTCATGATGTCAATGAGCACAAGTGGAGATGTCCTCATGACGCCATGGACAACATCATTGATGGCCGAAGTCAGCTGGCGTTTGTTGACTGTGTTAATAAAACTTAAGTCAAGACCTCGGTTCAGGTCAAGGAACACTAACGATGCTGCGAAGTATACAAGGGTACGTATCTCTTCTCGCGGCGTTCCGAACTCGAGTGGTCCTTGATGGCTTGTGACTCCTGAACTCCGCGCAGTCGGGAGTGTGCGGTTAGATTCGCCAACATCACCAAGCTAATTACTTACATCCACTGTCAAGTACGCCGGCGGAATAATGCCGCGTAGACTCCGTATTACGATTTTTCCTGTTTCTTCGGCCGTTGCGAGGCAGTCGTCATTGGGGGAGAGCGCAATGGACGAAATGCGGCGCGCGTGCTGGATCGTAGTTCCAAATTGCTGTTGAGTAGATGTGTCCCAAAAAGTTACTTTGTGATATGCGATGACGGCGGCAAACTTTTGGTTGCGTGCCAAAACGAGAGCGGTAGTAGGATATTCGTCACTACTGGGAAGGGACCAGGTGCTGAGCAATGAGCCTGAAGACGTGTCGAACCGCTGGACGCAGTGACCTTTCCGCAAGACAGCAAAGATTTGACGGCCGTCACCAGACCAGGCGAGCCATGAAGAAACGGCTGGCCAGAACGAAAACGGGATGTCGAGCAGCAGTTGGCCAGTGTTGGCATCGTAGATCCGGATCGGTGCCGGCCAGCCGCCCACGGCCGTCGCGGTGGCGATGCGGTCTCCTTTTGGGGATAATCGCACAGCCACCACACCACCCGCATGCTGGAGTGGACCGACGAGTTTTTCGCCCGTCGTCATGTTCCAGATGAACGCGTGCCTGTCACTTCCACCCATCGCGAATTTGGTCGAATCCGGAGAAACGTCGACAGAGCACACCGAGCTGGTGTGATCCTTGATGTCGTAGACCTCCTTGTGAGTCTGCGCGTCCCAGACCCTCACCCGCCCCTTCTTGTGACTTGATGTGCCAAGATGCAACCCACAGACCAACCATTTTCGATCCGGAGACAGCGCAACAGCATTGATCACTGCCCGTTCCACTCGAATAGGTTCGCCCACCTCGTGTCCATCGTCCACTCGCCATCGCCTCAACATTCCCTCTCTGCCGCCGCTCAGCACCTGCTTGCCATCATCGGCGAACAAGACCGAATATATCATATCCTGAGTGTAGAATTCGATTGCTCTCGGGCCATCTGAAGGTCGATTGGTCGTTGTTTCAGATGTTCCACATACACGCACCTTTTCTCATCGACTCCATATTCGTCGACAGAGCACACGGAGAGAAAGGAAATATGGTGGGAGTCGAGAAACACTTGGTATTTACGGTACGTATAATGTATCCTCGATTCCTCCCGTTGCCTTATCGATTGCGATATGGATCAGCTCGCACAGCCTAGGCGCTTCCGCCTCGAGTTTATTGTCTCCGAATCCCCCTACCTTCCATCGCCCTCCACCGTTTTCGCACGCAACGGGGAGTTACAAAGCAGATGTCTGGTCATAACACAGCAACGTTGAACCTCGACAGTCTGCGAGGGCTAGTTGTTCGGCTTGTCAAAGACCCACGTATTTTCTGGAGGCGACCTGCCTTTCCGGTAATTGAATTTCCCACAACGCTCAGCCCAATTGATACGCAGACTCCCAAACTGCGCAAAAGAGGGCGAAAAGGGACGACGACGATACAATTTTTGCTGCAAGTTGTTCTCGAGATTAGGTCTTGTCGCAAGTGACAAGGTCGCGCGTCGCCGCAGCGCACATCTACTCACAGAAACGTCCGCGAATTAGAGTAACCTAACACACTGATCGTCTTCGACAGCAAAGATGTATGCCACATCCTCAGTCTGAGCCGCCCTCATCGAACGTATACACCATAAAGAAACACCCACCTGCGTACAGGGAGCCGTCGCGCTCTCCAAAGCACACAGCTCAGAAGACCTCTTCGACGTTCAAGACGGCGCCCTTCTCGATACCCTCTCCTGCACCTGCGCTGCGTATGCCTCATACCTCTCCCCATTCGAATGTAACCCAATCCCTTCAGCGGCGTCCTCCTCAACATTCTCATCCGAAAACACGCCCTCAATGCCATTCTCGCACGTTTACGCAACAGAGACCCGTCATATGTCGACTCGTACTCTGCCATTCCGGAAAAGAGCTTCAACACTGGGACGAGCGTGACGGAGAAGAGAGGATAGGTGAAAAGGCGAAAGTGAAGACGATGCGAGTCCGAGTACCGCCACGATGCCGAAAGCACCTAAGGAGATCGTGCTTGAGGAACGCCGATGCGCTTGGTGATCTCCGCTGTTTCTCCGTCGCCATCGGGTGGCTTGACGCGTCAATGGGGTGCGTCTGGCCCCCTCTTCCCCCCTGTTGCTCGGGGCCGCATGCATAGTATATTTTGAATCGCTCTCTCTTGCATGGATAGCGAGTTCCATTCACCCACCTCTCGCCCCCATTGTTGGTCACATTGAGCAATAACAGCAACGACGGAGAGTGGCATTTCCGTCATCGAACTGGCTGCCGCGTCGGACGAGAACTTCACGTCGGCCATCAGACTGAGTATGAGGCGGACACTGGCGAGCTGGTATGCCACTCCGCATTTCCAACCCGGACGCTCAGTTGACGACGGCTGCCCAGAGAGTATCACCACTGGCAGGTCTTCGTGGCAGTAGACTCCAATGCGTTGTCCGCACTCGATAAAATACAACTGGGAGCCTACGACTTCAGTACGAGTAACCTTGACAAAGTTGATTTGGTTGTCAAATTCGATGAACCTTGCTAGAAGAGGGAAAGGATGCAATACACAGCATTCAACCGCAAAAGAGATGCGACAGCAATGTAAAAGAAACGAAAGCGACTCGACCAAACCACATAGTAATCCTCGTCACAGTATCTCCACGACACTCGTACCCACGTCCTTCGCAAAGTCAATCTGTTCAGCGAGGTTTGAAATGACGATGTCGTGCTCAGTAGCAACGCGCCTGAATTCGCCGCTCGGTTGTTGCTGCAGCAACAGCGCACGGAATGGCTGTCGAAGACGGGCAATCAACCTCAGCGCTCGAGTGTAGTCATTCATAGCAGCGGGAAGAACACGTCGTGGCGAAGTTGGCGATGCCCCCTCGCTCTTGGGCTCGACATCAGAGTCCGACGAGTCATCCCCATCGTCAATCGAGCTTCCCCAAATGAAGCCATCAGGTGGATCGCACAGATCACGGATCCATGGGTGTACAAAGATGAGCTTCCGGGGCTCCGTCACCGAGAGCGTGTCTGACGTCTGGAATTCCACATATCCAATTCCTGGGACCCGAGCACGGTATTGAAATTCATGTCCATGCCCTGAGTGTTGCATTCCAAGCCGTTTGACCCCAAAGATGACGCACGGGAGATGGAGTCGGCGATTGGCGAAGCGTGCGGGAGGTAAAGCGATGACGCGCATTTGGAATGGTATGATGGATGCCTGAGGTAGCTGGCCCTTCAAAGCTGTAACCCGTATGTCCAGCTGGGCGTCCTCGATGGTAGAGAAAGTGGAGGGAGGTTCACTATACACAGTGAGGGTGGCTGGAAGGCAGCTGTTGTATGGCGAAGGCAGGCCGCTCCACGCGAGGACGCTTACATCACCTGAACGAGCCACGATCTCCTCCAGTAGGTGACCAAGTGCAGCATATCTTTCTCCGTAATCCGGCCGGATATCGCTCTTGAACATCCCGATCAATGCGTATGCCACGTCTTCCTCCCGCCTCGCATTCCGTCTTGAGGCGACTCGTAGTTTCTCTCTGTTGCTGAGATCGTCAGGATCAAACGCGACGAGGGTGTCGCGAGAGATCTTGATAGCATCTGCGAGCTCCTGCATGATCTCGGGTGATTCCTTGTGGTTAGACCGAGCATCACCAAGGTATGGGTTCCAGTCTCGGGTGTAGAATCGGATGACTTTGGGTGCGAGGAGCTCTTGGGAAGTCCATGCCCGAGTCATCCAGACACTATCTGTTAGTGCCCCGAGAGCCGATGCAGAGTCTACATCTGCTAGATGCACGTATGTGGCTGCGGAGGCTTCGTACCACTTGTACATCATTTTGAGTGACTGGTTGAGGACCGTGCTGATCGTTTTATCGATACAACAGGTATCGCTCCACGCCCAGCGATACCCATCTCTGGCTGCCTCATCGCAAAAGTTGCGCAGCTTATCGTTTTGGAGAGAAGGGCATAGCTTCCAGACAGAGCCGGCCTGATGGACATCTTGGTATGAGGGCTCCTTCCCGTCCCATACGTGCGAAAGCGTGACGTATCGGAAATAACCCTCCAGCATGTATTGAATGCGTCGATCATCCAACCCCTCCAAGTACATCGTGGAGGCAAAGAATTCATTTCCTTCAAGTTCCGACTTGAAGATACGAGACCGTTCCATTTCATCGCACAGACGACCACTTTTGAGATCAATAAGTACAAGTGGACATCCCTTGAAGAACTCGGCGATGACCTCGTCGAGGTTCCTCTGAAACTGGGCGAGTGAAATGTATTTCTTGCCTGGTTCTGCGCGATGTCAGCCACGGTGTCATTTCTGACCGAACAAGGTAGCACTAACGAGGTATCTGCTGGTCGCCATATCCATCGCTGGGTGAATGCATGCGGATGAACCCGTCTATCGCTGTATCAAAGTGGCGTAATGCCTGCAGTGCTGCATATCTTCTCTCGTATCCCCAAGGACTTGAGGTGTCTGTTTTGATGGCCTACATTGGCTGAGTTCAGGGTTGTCGTGCATCAAAGAGGTCCAAGCAATACCTCGTCCGAATCACTCAACGCATCCTCCCACAACCCTAGCCTTGCTCGAGCATAGCTTCGTTTAATGAAGAGATTGAAAGGTTCTGATGGTTTCAATGATAACGCGATGGAGTATCGCACGATCGCTCGTTCAGGATCCTGGGACCCCACTGCCGCATCACCGTCTTTCTCGAGCTGCCCGATACAGTGCTCAACGATATCTGACACAAACTCAGTCCATCGTAGCTAATCAGTGGAGACAACATACCTGGGTGCCAATCTGCTGTCATCTCGGGGAATAATGATTCCTCACCAAGGCCTTCGAGCAAGGTATATAATGTTTCTTGAATTCCAATGGCAAGTCTCTCCAGATCCCAGCCAAATATCTTTTAGACAGTGTTAGTTTCGAGCGGACATAGACTCGACATCGACCTACGAGGGAGATGACTTGCAAGTAGGGACCGAGTTGAACTGGAATGGCATGTTGCGCCTGCTTGAATGAATCCAGCGCAAGCTGCTTCTCTCTCCTACCCAGCATCATCCGTCCAAGTGAGAGGTGCATGTGAGCCTGAATAGCGTCTGGTCATTCTCGCTTTGATGTCCCATAATCCTGTGTGCTCACCCTGACAGCAACATATGGCGACTGCTCGGACACTGGTACTTGCACGACCAAACGATCTAGATGGGAAAAGGCATTGTCGCGCCTTTCACAATTGAACAGGATGACCGCCTGGATACAGAATGTTGATACCAGCAGTGATGAAGGCGACAAGTGCGTACCTTTATCAACGAGAGAAGGCACTTCTCGTTCGGGGGAGCTTCATCAACGGCCTGGTCAAATACCCGTATCGTTGATTCATGGTCGCCAGTTCCAAAGAGAGCGACTGCGTGTGCAACACGACCAATGATAGATTGCTGCATCTCAATGGACTGAGCATAATGGTAAGCACGAGTTGCAACGCAGATCATCCCTGATCACCTTGGTAGCGTCCTCGATGGCGGTGACCCACTGTTGTGAACGGGCGCGTACAAGAGACCGGTGAGCGAGTGCGCGAGCATGGTAAAATGGACTGAAGGGATGCACGATGTCTGCATCCAGGAGTTCTTCGACGCGGGTGAGATCGTTTTGGATCCAGGATTTGAACTGGGTATCGCTAATGTGTATCAAAGGTAGCTACGGTTCTGTCGCGGATTGATTAACGGAGACGGCGAGAGCCAAATGATTAAAGACTCACGGTGCGAAGAGAGTGTAGGGTGAGGATGTTAAATTTTGCAATATCGCCAGTTTAATCACTCACATCCACTGTCAAGTACGCCGGAGGAAGAATGCCACGTAGGCTCCGTACTATGACTTTCCCGTTATCTTCGCCAGCTGTGAGGCAGTCGTCGTTGGGGGAGAGGACAATGGACCAGACGGTGCTCGTGTGCTTGATAGTAGTCCCGATTCGCTGCTGAAAAGAGGTATCCCAAAAAGAGACTGTGCTATGCGTGACGACGACAGCAAACTTTTGGTTGCGTGCCAAAATGACAGAAGCAGGACATCCCTCGCAAGAAAGGGACCAGGTGCTGAGCAACGATCCTGAAGACGTGTCGAATCGCTGGACTTGGCCTTTCCACAGGACGGCAAATATTTGACGGCCATCAGCAGACCAGGTGAGCCATGAAGAAATGGATGGTTTGAAGAAGAATGGGATGTCGAGTAGCAGCTGGCCGGTGTCGGCGTTGTAGATTCGGATGGATTTCGGATCGGGGTTTCGGGCTGTGGCGGTGGCGATCCGGTCTCCGTTTGGGGAGAATCGCACTGTCACTACGAAACCATCATGCTGTAGTGGACCGACGAGTTTTTCGCCCGTCGTCATGCTCCAGATGAACACATCCTTGTCACTCGAGCCCGTCGAAAACTTGGTCGAATCCGGAGAAACGTCGACAGAGGATACCGTCCTGGAGTGACTCTTGATGTCGTAGACCTCCTCGTAAGTCTGCGCGTTCCATACCCTAACAATCACATTCTTGCTCCCATCCAACCCCCACAGTCCACAGACCAACCATTTTCCATCTGAAGACAGCGCAGCAGCAGAGATATATGTCTGTTCCACTCGAATAGGTTCGCCCACCTCGTGCCCATTATCCACTCGCCATCGCCTCAACATTCCCTCTTCGCCGCCGCTCAGTACCTGCTTGCCATCATCGGCGAATAAGACCGAATATATAGTATGCTGCGTGTCGATTTCGATTGCTCTCGGGTCATCTGAAGGTCGATTGGTCGTTGTTTTAGATATTCACCTACACGCACCTTTTCCCGTCGACTCCATATTCGTCGACAGATCACACGGAGAGAGAGGAATTATGGTGGGAGTCGAGAAACACATGGTATTCACAGTACATATAATGCATTCTCACATTGCCTTATCGATTGCGATATGGATCAGCTCGCACAGCCTAGGCGCTTCCGCCTCGTGTTTCCGCTCCGATATCCCGCCGCTTTCCACCGCCCTCCACTGTTGTCGCATATGACAGAGAGTTACAAATCTGATGTCTGGTCACAACACACGGCAATACTGAACCTCGACATCAGTCTGCGAGTGGGGACAGCTACTCGTTCAACTTGTCAAAGACCCCCACGCGTTTTCCGGCCTACCTTTCCGGTGTAGCACGATGCTCAATATACTTGATTGATGCGCAGAGTAACTACGCAATAGAAGGCAAAAAGGAACGATGTCGACTTGTACAGCGCGATTTTCCTCGGGTCTCTTCTCAAAAAAGGACAATATCGCCCATCGCCCATTACCACAAAGACGCGCACCATATCCTCTGAGCCGCCGTTACCAAACGCATACACCACAGAAAATCCGCCCCGCATCTGCGTACAAGCAGCACAGCCTCGCGTCACATCTCCGGATCTCGTTGCAGTCCCCGTGAGTGTTGAGCATCCTTGCTTGTTCGAGCATGAGCTCGTTCCGTAGTCTCTGAATGATTTCCACTGGTAGGATCCAAGCTGAGACGATACATCGATACCTATAGTGAACGTCGCGATATGGTTTCAGTTATGCAAGAAGGGCCAGCTTAGCGTTTCCTCGCTGACCAGATGCTCAGCTGGGATTCGTGACGAACTGTTTACTGGTGACCTAGGGCAGTAGACTCGTTGGCGTACAGATGCGAGACGTACCGCATCCTCTCCACAGTCTCAGTCCTTGCTCGGGCGGTGTGGGATTAGCGACGGTTCAATGCTGTCTTCATGGATGTGCGGAGGACGGCAGGGAATGTGGCCTCTGGTTAGCATTGGTCATTCATTCTCGCAAGGCAATTACGACCCAGGATGAATGCGATTAAATGTTATATTTTACAGTTCTGCTCGAAATTTACATTCAGTGACACAGGGACTGCCTCATCATTGAGAAGTATGGTCAAGAGGAGATTGCAAATGACGACGGTGCAGTAGTGCATCGCTAGATCTCAATTTGGTGGTCTCCGTAAACTCGACAGTGACCCATAGACTAAACTCGCTTGCAATTGCCATCCGCTCGACTGTCCCATGTTCCCCACCGAAGCTGGAATTTCTGACGAGTAGATATCAGGATCATTGTGGCGGAAGAGGGCCCGGGCCGGGTTCGCCCCGCTGAGCACGATGGAGTACGCCGGTCAAGCAGTTACCGTCGTTTCGTCGCATTCGCCCTCGTCCTGTCGTCTAGTGTTGTACCTGCTAGAACACCTTGAAGTCTTGTGATGACGACGTGGAGATTGCGACTTACTGGTTTCTGCCATGGGGTCTAGCCAAAGACAAGACGGTAAGAAGAACTGACGTGAGCTCGCGGCTTCGGCTTTGTTCTGTGTCGTTCACGAGCGCGAAAGTTGTGTGCGCCGGTGGGCGAGGCCTGAGCGCTGAGCGACCAGAGCTGGTCGAATGCATTACGAAGAAGTCGCTACCGACAATGGTTTCCTCACGTTCTTGGTGTATCATTTCATGATCGAGTTCAGGTCCTTAAACGCCCAAAGCGACGTTTTTATTGGTGATATCAGCAATCGCCGGCGGGCCGCGCATAGAAAGGACATGGAAAATGCCATTCTCCGCTGCCTCGTGCCCACAACATTGCAAGGTGCTTTGCCGTCCGTTTGATAAGCCTTAAGTAGTAGCCATCAGCTGTTGTATCGACCAGCACAACCCCATAGTAAAGGGAGTAGGGACCCACTGCTCGCACGACGAGAAACTCTTGCAAGACTGCCTTCCTTGGGACGTTCCTCAAACAGGCGACCCTCTCTTCCCCGTAGTCTGGCTGTATATCGCCCTGAACATTAATATTCCCGTCAACGAGTGTGCAACATCTTCTTCTCTTGTCGCATTGCGTTTGGAAGCCAATCATAGTTTCCCTCGTACAGTGAGACCGTTGGAATCAAAAGAAATGATCGTACCGCGAGCGATTTTGATTGCATCTGCGAGTTCCTGCATGATCTCTGGTGACTCCTTGTGATTTGGCCGGGCATCGTCTAGGTATGGCTGGGTGTGGAATCGGATGGCCTTGGTGCGAGAAGCTCTTGAGAGGTCCACGCGCGTGTCATCCACTTGCTATCCGTCTGGCCGTGGATGGCGGGTGGAGATGCCAGGTCAGCCCTGCAGTGCCAGGCAATTCATTTCGTGTTCTATGGGTCGCGATTCCCATATTCTTGGACTCGGATAACACGATAATGGATTGATATGCCAGTGTCATTTCTTTCCTCGCTCAACTGTTCGATGTGCTCACTTACACCGAGTTTGTTTGCCAAACAAGCGTTGGTCACATGACATTTTCTTGGAATGCGTTTGCCATGAGGCCGACTGCTTGGTGAAGAGCCTTTACGCCCACCCAGTGATGCGCAGGTGCTGGGAGCCGGCGTTATCATTCCTACCCTTAACCTCGCCTCGCATCCGGTCATGGGCAGCACCGCCCGTCCGACGCATCCCAGGCAAACTTTCGGACGTTCATTATCAGTAAGTCAATCAACCCTTGTCGCCTTTACTCTTGTCACACGCACCTCAAGGGAACCAGCAAGCCATATGTCGTCGTCGTTTTCGGTCGTACCGGTGTTGGTATTAGCTCTCTCATCAACCTGATCGTGGGCCACCCCTGCAGCAACGAGCACGCAAACGTCAAGTCCTGCACACAAAAGCCCAAGGCCAGGCCCCATGCTTACCTGACGCCAGAGAGGCAGTTTTGCTTGTACGAAGTGCCTGGGTTCAGTGGGCAATCTTCTGACGCGAGGGTCCTTGAAGCGATACAAGAGATAGAGCAAAACGAAGGGATCGACCTGTTCATTTATTGTCTTCGGAAACTTCGGGCAACGATCTTGCCCAGGGTCGTGCGTCATATTCGGGAGAACATTGTGGGACCAGATGTCCCGATGATTGCTGCCGTCACGGAGCTGGAACGATTCGAGGCAGAAGGTGGGATGGAAGACTGGTGGGATGCATTGCTCGCGGATGGGAACACGAATGGGGCGTCGATTGAACACCTATGCTTTGGTGAGAAGGGGGGTTTTAATGCGCATGCGTGCATTACGACGTTGCCACCCAAAGAAGTGGACCTCGTTGACAAACTGCGGAAACGCAGAGACATCTCGGAGGCGACGATACGACGGTTGATCCTGGACCATTGCAGAGGTGTTAAAAGACGAGGTATGTGTCGACGATATAATAACGACTCACCCGCGCTGAGAAGTGCACTTGTAGCGCCAAATATACCTGCCTCGCCATCATCGGCTGGCCGCTGTCTGGCCACTTTGTTTGCGCTTTGCTGCCAGTGCTTCTAGGATTTACCTCGGACCCGGGGTGAACGTTGAACGCCGGTGGGACTTTGGGCGTACTTTAAGGTTACAAAGGACTAGTAGAGAACACACTGAGGTTGAGCGTTGTTCTAGGCCGTACAAGTATGCGAAGATCTAGAGCGGAGAGGACAATACAAGTATTGGCCATACAAGCGCCGGGGTCATAAGAACTAGGAGAGTCTCGTGGTGTACCTCGTTAGTGCGGCCCATCAACCAAAATAGCGACGTAAACCAGTAAGCGAGTTCCATCCGGCTCGGTTCTTGATCATGTACGCACACGACATTCGACAGCTCTTCGCTCGACTGAATCCTCATTCTGCCAAGGTGCTCGTCCTCAGACGACGCTATCATGACGAGTCATTTGGTTTTAGAAGGGTACGCGAGTTCACCATGCCCGACTGTACGTTCTTCGTCGCGTCTCTCTGCTCTCCTTCTCATCTCCTGCATCAGACACTCCCGAACAGCTGGCCAACAGAGTCACAAACGCCCCCCTGCTGCGTTATGCCGACGCCCTCCGCACACACGGTCACCGCGCCGCGTCCATCGACCCTTTGGACATTCTCAGACGCGAACGTGTCGCCGCCCTCGAAGCCACTCGATACGGTCTGACCGACCCTTCTGCTACCTACAATGTTGATGGCATTCTCTGGACCGGAGAGGGTCACGCCAAAGGCAAGAACTGGTCTCTTGACCAAATCACTGGCTTTCTCAATGCCGTGTATGTGGGACGCATCGCATACGAATACATGGACCTTCCGAGCAAGACGGAACGCCTCTGGTTCGCCCATCTTCTCGAATCCGAGGCTGCCAACGTCGTCCCCTCCATTCCGCCAGAGCGACAGCGAAGAACGCATCAACTCCTTGCCCGTTCCGAGGTGTTCGACACGTTTTTACAAGCCAAGTTTCCCAACCTGAAGCGGTATGGCTTAGAGGGTGGTGAATCCATGTTGCCTGCGCTTGACGCGCTGTTTGCAGCTGCAGCACGGGGTGCGTATTTCAAGTGGCGTCTCTCCTTTTGCGTTGCTCATTCCTCCTTGAACATTAGCCAATACGACTCATGTCATTCTGGCCATGCCCCATCGTGGGCGGCTCAACCTGCTCACTGGCCTCCTGGAATACGACCCTGCTGCACTCTTTCACAAGATTAAAGGCGGCGCGGAAGCATGCGTCGACGGCGAGACAATTTCAGGGGATGTACTCAGTCACTTGGGTGAGTACGTGTGCTCCATATCGTGTTTCGGAGCTAAAAATTTGCATACAGCCGCTTCTCCCACGTTGAACTACGATGGAAAGCAAATCAAGGTATCCATGCTGCCAAACCCATCACATCTGGGTACGTGCTCTGCGTTTCTACTCACTCATCCGCTGGTATATCGAATGCTCCCCAGAGGCCGTGAACCCTGTTGCACTTGGCAAAGCTCGTGCCAAACAGTACAGTCTTCTCAAGGCCCTCGAGAATGGTGGTATTGGAGCAGAAGGATGTATGCTCGGAGATAAGGTATATCGTGATTTCCTTTTGCATGAGCAATTGTGTGCTGAGCGATCCTTGCGTTCGAAGGTGATGTGCGTCCAGCTCCATGGAGATGCGAGCTTCACGGGCCAGGGGGTCATCATGGAGACGCTTGGTTTGAGTATGTATTAGCTGTCGCTTTCTGCCGTGCATTCTTAACCATTTATCCGTAGGTAATTTGCCACATTACACAAGCGGGGGAAGTGTACACATTGTGGTCGAGTATGTTCTCTCTGTATCTCTATTTTCGGTCTTTCGTTCTGACGAATAAACAGTAACAAGTTCGTACAGCATCGTTTATACCGCCTTTCTCTGCTGAGCCGGTTTCTAGTATTGGATACACGACACCTGCGTCCTCTGCGCGGTCTTCCCTGTATTGTTCAGATGTTGCGAAAATGGTGAACTGCCCTGTCTTGCATGTGAATGGCGATTATCCTGAAGGTAAGCCTCTCGCGCCGTATCTGGTGTACACAGCGGACAGATATTATCTACCCACAGATGTTTCCCGCGCAATCGAAATCGCGTTCAGATACAGAAATCACTTTAGAAAGGACATCGTCATAGATCTGATGGTGTACCGCCGCTGGTAGGTGTCTCTTGATAGTCACCGCGGTTATCTCTATTTAATGAATCCCATCTTCAGGGGCCACAACGAGTTAGATGAACCCGCATACACCCAACCGCTTATGTATCAAAAGATCCGGTCCAGGCGGAGCGTACCCCAACTCTACGAGGATAAATTAGTTGTGCGTATCGTTTTCCCCGGAGCACGTGGGATGGCTGTTTTATTAATGACCTGTCCGTTTGGATTCGTAACCAATTATAGTCCGACGGCGTCATTTCTCCGGATTCCGCGGTCTCGATTCGAAGTTCGTACAAGGTGGTGCTCAACGACGCTCTGGCAGCATCGGCGACGTACTCTCCTCCCTCGGTCAAGTTTGATGGTCAATGGAAGTCCATCGTGATCGATGGTAAGGAGGTACCCATGGTCTGGCCGGGTTCCAAGGAGGCCGCAACGTTTGATACGGGTGTACCTGCTGAGGTGTTGCAAAAGGCTGGAAGGGGGAGTGTTGAGGTGCCATCCGGATTCGTACGTTTTCGCCGTTTGAATGTCTTGACGAGGTTTGA
>JBBPOC010000082.1:0-31206 GCA_038091235.1 Tylopilus rubrobrunneus | reverse complement strand
TTCGTTGTAGCGCGGCCCGGTATTCGCTGCCACGTATTTGTCCATCAAGAACTCGAGTTGTGTGCACGCCTCGTCTACATTCTCGACAAAGGCAAGCCAATCATCAATCCCCTCCTCAACTGATCGCTCAACGTCACAGAGAGTGACCTCCGAGTCGGCAGCGTATGCCTCGTCGAAAAAGGCTCCATTTGAAGACAGGAAGTCCTCAATAGTCCCGCGGCGTATATGGTTGGGACAGAAAGGAGCGCGAACGGGTTCGGGGCCCTGGTTTTCAAGAAGATTGCGAATGTATTCTCGACTGTCTAGAAGCAAAAGTTGTGTGTCCCTAACGAGTTCGTCCTGAGAAGGGTTCCGAAAGGGAGATCGGCGGGTGCCAAGTTGCTTCTGCCTGGTGTCAAGGATCTCTCGAAGACTAGTGCATGCTTTCAACGCCATTTCGGAAAGCCAATCGGGGGTGGAGGACCCAAGCTTGCCAAATCGTCGAACAATGGTTGATGACATGATATGAAGAAGATCACTGGGAAGATGTGTATTGTTTTCATCCGCTGCGAGGGTGCACATGAAGAACAACACAAACGATTTGTAGGAAGAAAGTTGGAGTGAAGGATTGTGCGACATCTGGATTATGACCCTGAGCAGCAGCCAAAGAGGCGAGCGAAGCCAAGAATCCTTGTTAAGATTGCGAACACGTTTTATAACGCGAGAGACAGCAAGGCGATCAACACCGCACGAAAGACTAGAGAGCAATATGATATGCTTCCTGGAGTCATCGGTACCACAACAGACTCTGTGCAGGATGCAGTAGAGGAGTACGTTGACATATTTTGGATCAGCGGGGGAAGGGAGAGTAATGTCTGAGTCGACATCATCCGCGCGAGAGAGAAACGCGGCGAGCTCCAATTGGAAGTCCCCATCACCAATAACGTTATTGGATATCTCGACAGAAGACCCAGGATATGAACATATCAGAGGGTCTGGGGTTTCCTGTACAACATCACCACTAGGAGAGACCTCGAATGCTTCGCATAGCGTAGAGTCCTCCCGCTTCGTGAGCAGAATTGCAGTATTCCTGGGTCGAATGAAATATGCGAGGATATCTAAAAATAGTCAGCGCAGATCTAAAGGAAATCTGCACGCCTACCTCCTGTTTGCATTTCCCACAGTTGGGAAATGACGAGATGGTGGTCTATGTGCTCCCTTTTCAGGGAAGCTTGAAAAGCGTCTAGCATCTTTGTAATACGGTTCCACTGTGCCCGCTCCGAGGGACCGCAGACATGAATGCCATAAGTACGGGCGGCAAGGTACACCGCACGAGCGAGGGAATGAATGTTATCCGGAGTATCATCATCAGAGTTGGGAGGAAGGGAGGGGAAAAACACATGGGTGATGGCATATCGCAGTGAATCTGTAGTATGGACGAATGTCGATGAACTGGTCGCGTCATCTGTCGTAGACATGGTGGTGGTCACGGTGTACTATTTGTACAGCCATCATAGACTCAGGCTCTGCACCCGACAACATTGAATCTCCGCAGTGCGAAAACACGGATACAAGCCACGACATCCACCACCAAGGGTAAACGCAAAGATGAGCTGACAATGTTATCCGTCTTGCTTGACATCTCCAAGCATGAGTGTATCTCGGGGTGGTACCGCGGTTTCGCAGCGACGATGATCAACACCTTCTCCATGCGTGTGTTGTCTTTTTCCCCACCTCGGTTCTTCACTGACCCTGACTCGACCCTAGAGTACGCGTACAATTTCTTCTAGCCATCGCCGGCCCGGGTAGAGTCATATCCCGCCCCCTGCCGCTGCGCCGTTGACTTGGCGAAACTCAGTTGTCTTTTCACTGCGTCATCTACACGACAGGGTGACTCGAGCGGTGCTGACCGTCAAAAGCAACATAGAGGTTTCCCCGTCGTTGAGCATGTCACCCCAGACTTAGGCAGCGACGTCGACCAGACTCGGTCTCAAACGCAAGAGCCACCTTTAACAGATTCCAGCAAGCTCAGCACTATTCTCAGCACATTTCAACCCGGGATATATTCCCAGACGTGGTCCCCGATAATCCTCCCGCAACCGGCAAGGCATCCCAAGGTAACTTTGAACCCACTCCCCATCGACCAACCCCTATTATTCAGCCTTCCCCTTGTCATCGAACTCTCCCACTTGGATGATCCATTAGTCGCGTCCCCGAAAGCGGACCGGGTTTCTTCCGGTGCACCCACCAGCTCCAAGGCTAATATAAATGTGACGTCGCCGACGCCGGACAGATGTCCATTCCATTTTTCTTCTCCCACAAACGCAACCCTGACGCCGTGGGGCACGTATGCTGTGGCAGGTGCTGGGAAGAAACATAGTTGTTGCGCATCTCCGCCAAGGTGAGCACCTCATTCTGACGTGAGGCATATCGTGTGACTCGGATTCATTCCTTCGCGACGTAGACGTCCAGGTACCGGCTCTCGATGGTGGCGTTACTGGGCTGAAGATGCAAGTATTGAAATTGCTATAAGAGCATTTATGTGGACGGCCTTGCCACTACTGACAGTCTAATGTGTTCGTACACGTTAGCATCGCAAGGCTCATTTAGAGGCAAGGAACGTGTCGCGCTGTGTTCAATCCGCCATCGCGCCATCAAAGGAGCCGATAAGACAAAACTGACTGCGTCCGGTAACCATCTCACTTGTAGCAAAGGATGAGCGCTTGCGGCGTTATTCGTCCTGCTGGGAACCGAAGCGCTCTTGAGGTGATACCCCAGCGGCGGACTCACTGCGACTCGGATGGGGCCCAACTTTTCTAGGTGTGCACCATTTCCAACTATTCAGTCATAGAGTGTAACTGATGTTGTTCGAATGTCCCACCTCGTAGAGCCTCTAAAGCAGTGGCAAACATGTCTATCATCATGGCATAGCTGTTTCTTGGTGTTACGATTAACTTCGTGTCGCGGTCTTCTTCTGGATTTATCCTGCACCTCTTCGCGTTACATATACGATCAGCCCGCGCGGCACAGCCCCAGTCCCAAGTTGAATATATGAGAACTTGGGCTCCATCTTTGAGCGATACTCCACTGGTCAACCGTTTCCTCCATCCTATTCCACCACAACCCATTGGGGATCTTCAAATCCCCCTAAATCAGGGAATCATCATGTATGAATCGGTCACTTGCAGCTACACATATACATGCTTCATCGATGCTCTCTGCAGGCTCCCAACGCGTGCGCAAGGATCGACGTGGTGTATCCCCCCACTGGGCTAGTCTGTTCTGGTTCTGTTACACATTGCGCATTTGCCTCCTGGTACTGCCACATGATCTCCCACGTAAATTCCCCAGGTTATGTTGCAGAGGCCCCAGAGGTGCTTCCTTCAGATAGGCTCGCAATGCTTTGCAACCACACAAGATATTCTTATCAAACCGATAATCCAGGTAATTTGAGGAAGCGAAAATGACACCAAGTGACGGAACCGTTCTTCACAATAAATAAGAAGGCAACCCGAAGAAGACAGCGCTTTGGGTAAGGCTATAAAAGGAACCATTAGTCGACCGTCAACACCTTGTTGAGTAGGAACGCACCAGCTATTGACTATCGGTCCGTAAACGCTTCTGCGGTCGTTCTACATCGGCTTCAGGCGTGTCCAATCCTCGCTTTTGCGACTGAGCGGGGTCGTCGGGTGTATCCCAGTCCATGTCCGAAGGTGACGGTGGCACAGGGTCCACTTCTGGTCCCGGACCGTCATCAGACAGTGGCAATGGTGGCCCTTCAAAGTCTTTCTCCGTCAGAATCTGTCCCTGGAGAATCCTGCCCACGTGCGTGTGCGCGAACGGTCGCCCTCTCGTTCGAATGGCAAGCAACCCCATCACGAACGGCAGCGGTGAACTCGAGAACATGATCTCCATCTCTTCGAGACCGCCAGGAATGTTGAACAGATTCCGTGGGATCAATGCACCGCGCGGGGAGTCTTTGGTAGCTACATCGAGGAAACGGCATAATCGGAGGTATGATTCGTAGTCTCTCAGATAGAGCTGCCCGGCGAACACGTTCAGCTGGTCGATCAGAGTCCATGGGGGTACCCAGTCGGAGGGAAGGGGAGGGATAGTATAGAATCTGAGGTCGTCGGATGGCTTCATTCGCTGTGAGGTTCGGGGCGAATACAAATGAAGGTGAACGTGTTTGCTCGTCCTGATATCTGGCAACAACCGGCAGGCTTCGAATGGGCTCAGTACGACGAGTACTTGCTCGCGGGTACTTTTACTGGACAGAATCCACTGAACGGGTCGCAGGTATTGATCCATGGTTCCTTGCGTGGATTCAGGCTTGACCGTTCTGCAAAAGTCTGCCGTCGCCAAAATGAATGGACTCCAGACGTCTGCTTCGCGTGTGGCTGCGGAGCTCTTTTCGAGCGTTGTGAAGACAGGAATGAATGCACTGCCAGAGTGTATGAGGGGGATGACACCAGTCTTGACGAAGGACACGACGTCTGGATGGAGAACATGTTCCGCTGGCTCAGCCTTGGGAGGCAGCTCTACCTCCCGTTCTCGCTCCCGCTCGCGATGGACTTCGCGTTCGTGTTCTTCTTCCATCTCTGTACTGGGAAGAGACAGAACTCCGATGTCTTTGCAACGTTGCCTGATCTCAGGATCCAACCCCGACAGACTATTCAACATATCTTTCTTGCGGGGTGCATACAGATCTACCAAGGATTTCCGTTCCGGCTGCAACCATGCGTCCGACAGCTGCTCTCTTGTACCTTTTCCTTCGAGGAACTGAGACCAAGCGTCTTGTCTCAATTTATGGTTCATGCCTTGCTGTGCCCAGTAAGGTGCTCGCTGGTGGATATCGTTCCAAGTTTCGTAGATTGCCCAACACAGGATGTCGACTGTTTTCAATGGGATGCTAGGATCAGTCTTGCTGGTTGCCACACGGATATTCCGATCGACCTTGGGCGGTGCGAAAAACATGACAGAGTGACCGCGTCCTAATTTGCGCATCCGCATGCAACCTGGAAACCATGAACCGACTCGGCAACCTGATAACGACGCGAAGGCAAACCTTGAACAAGTGCATCCTTCGTCACCTTGGGACCGAGTGTCACAGCTGCTCGTGATCCGATCGGGAGTTTGAGGTCCGTACCCCTGGTGTGCGCGTGGTCCAAATAGACAACACAACGATCTAGCCGTTGAGAGAGCACTGACGATGACAAGGGCGATATAGAACCGTGCCGGCTGAGCACCACGAGTTCATCAGTGGCGAAAAAGATGGCGCCAATAGCATCGCTGGAAATCTTCAGCCATTCTTCAGCCACTTTGCCGTTAGGAAGATCCAGAATTTGTGAGCCAACGTCAATCAACACGCGAATTTCAGGTTCTTGTGAGGTCATAAGGCGGAGGAACGTAGGGGTGTCCCATTGTTCGTCGCTCTTGTTGACCATCATATAAGAGCTATTCTCTGTACGGAGAAGATACGCCAGAACCCTGGAGTTGGTTCCCTTCTGATGGTCAAGGTCACGCTGTGCAATGGACATAGGCAACAGCCATCGACCGTCGTTTGTGCCAGAAAACCCTGCTTCCAAGTTGAGCAACTGGATCGTTTGACAAGCGATGAGCGACGCCAGTTTTCGTACCGGTTACAAGTTTCTCCCTTTTTTCTGCCAAGTCCCAGCTGGAACCGGACAATTTCCAAGGAAATTCTTTTGCCTCTTTCGGAAACACCACCTGAGATAGGTAGAAATCTATCGTTGCTTGATTTCGTGAGAAATGCGGGAATATGATCTCGTCCCACTGGACCCATGACCTGAGGTTTATTTCGTTGAGTTCGCGAAGGGAGTCCGGGACTGACTCGCACTCTTCAACCCAGAGTGCGTATTCCGCGTATGGGTCGGTTTGGTTGAACAGCATTTCAAACGAAGTTCGTAGTTGCCACTTGTTGAGACCGCTATAGTAGTAGGATAGGCACGTTAGGACAATGGTGAGATCTGGATGGCCAAATTGGGTGTTGCCAGGGGCCGGAACATCTTTGGCCCGATACGGAACGGCAAGCAGTGACGGACCGTAGTCGACACGCCATCTCCGCTCTGAAAGAGAATACAAAAGGATGTTGGATGTCAGGAGGCCACGCAGTAACAGTAGCCCGCTCCAGAGGTGTCTCTGATCAGAACTCGTAGCATACTCCTCCACGCTTTTCGCTGTATCCGGAATTTGGAACACGTTTTCGTCCGATATGAAACTGCGAATCGCATTTTGCAATCCTGATGAGAGATGTTGGAAGCTGAATGTGGGAAGCCGTCCGGACATCACGTCCTCCGTAATCAACGAGATTAGACGTTGACTGATATCGGGACTGCGTATGATGCGAACGTGAGGAAACGCTCCGGGAAAGCTGCATTCATACTGCACGGAGTCCGGGGAATATACGGAAAGGGAATGTAAATGGTGCTTCACGAGCCGTAGGACCTGTTGAGTAATTGTCCATCGATCAGGATATCCATCCAGATGTTTCGGCGAGCCGAGCGCGTAAACCAATTGTAACCGCGAGTGAAGGATTTCGTCGCTCTCGTCCAGAATGTCTCGAGCATGAGCACGGATCCATCTCTGAAGGCTCACCCACTTGGATGAACTGTCGGATGCATCGGTGTGACCATCCCCGTGACGCTTCTCACTATCGACCAACTGCGCAACACCCGTCTCGCCCGAGTGGCTGCCATTGGGCCCTTGGTTTAGCCATTGAAGTTTACTACCCGTAATGCTATCCCTCAGTAGCTAGTATTAAACAATCAGTTTGATAGTAATCAGGTATGAATGTTCCTCACTGATTGGAGCGACACGGCGGTCGTGACATGGTTGCAAATATTTTGGAGCCTTGACAGTGGTGGCTCTGTCGCCAGTTGCTCTCCACGTAGTTGCTGTTCTACACTCATTAGCTTGAGCGATGTGATGTGCTCAGGCTGGACAAGCAGAATCCCGCGCTCTGCCATGCATTGCCGCATGAGGCTGTGTAGATCATCGACTTCGAGGCTAATGATCCTGTGTTGATGGTCGTATTTGGGGGTACGAGAAAGGGGTAAATAGTATATAGGCCTGTTCGCGAGCCCACCTAACCGAGAAACCAATAGTTCGAACATTTGGGCTGTCATTGCCTTCGGAACAATGACACGAAGAAGCTGTTTTCCATCCGCAAGAGCGGCGGCAGCGATCGGGATAATCACGGAGGATTTACCATCGCCCATGTTGACCTGTGTCACCGTGTTATTGCGGGAACGTGGCGACATAAGCTCCATTGCAGCTTCTGCTTGGGAACGGCGAATGAGAAAGTTTCCTTGGATCTGACAACGACGAAAAGTGGCATTAGTAGAGAAGAGCATTCGGACCGAGAATACCCACTTGGATCAAGAGCCAATCTGGGTACTCTTCAGGATTCCACCCCTCACATCCCTCGTTCGCTAACTCCTTCAGAAACTCATCTTTCAGACCATCTATGGCATACCGCAGCAATCTCCGAGAACGCTGAAGGTCCAGAAGGAGTAGCGCCAACGAGGTCAGGCATTTTTTCCAGCGTGGTGGGATAGCAATCGGTGAGGCAGATGCGAGATATCGCAAGAGGACGTCTGCAGTCATTGGCGGCCATTGATGACATTGAACCATAGCTTGTTGATAAAGATCAGTCCTTGGGCAGAGATTCTCCCCGAGAATGCCCAGGGAGCATAGATAGCGGGCTCTGCACCGTACAAAGTACCCTTTCAGGGCCTCCATGAAATCCTCTCCTGCGACGCTATACGTTGTTCGCGACTCCAAGTCCAAACGGGCATGTCGTGCGCAAGCATCCAAGTGAGCGAGGTATGCACGTTGATATGGGAAGTCTGCCTGTAAGGAGGATAACAGTTGATCCAGCTCCGCACGGATATCATCTGACGATGTAGCAATGTGCTTTTCGCGTGGCAGCGTGCAGCGGGGCGGGAGTTCTGGTGCTGGCCTGCTTGAAAACAGTTGATGAAGTGTTACATTTCGTGGAAACGAGGGCGAATGGGAAAGAGGGAGTGAAGCATGCTCTGCGTCAGGTTGGTTTCTGTGAGTACAATTGAGCTCTCATTGTACAGAGATTCTGATAGGATTTAGATGACATACGACGACATGGGTTGCACAGCGTGAGCCTCCTTTGCTACTCCGACAACTCCCTTCAAATTCTGATACGCATTGCGATCCCAGTAATATCTTGTTTGGATCTCTTCGTATACATCGCGAATTTGAGGATGCCAGGTTAGAACGTCAATATGCCTGGACCGAGTCTCATGAATTTGAATCAGCGGTTTATGTTCCATGATTGATCGACATGCAGCTGACTGTAAAAGAGAAAGCGCTTCCTGAACTCCTGTTTTTCCCGTCAGCGGATCAGGGTGGTACCAGCAGCTAGTCATGGCATGTAGATTGGCGAGACGTCGTATGCTTTCCAGGCTACCGTTTCCTACGAAACAACCAAGCTCCGTATCCACATCATAAGTGCGGTATAATGCTTCTTGACGCATGCCCGCACAACGTTCGTATCTGGGGCCAATAGAGATGCGCTTCGGATCGGCCTCAGGCTGTTCTGGAAAGTATGGCTCGCCGCCCGGAAGGAGCACGCGTCTGTGGATGAGTCCCTCCGGAATAACGATGTGTGCAAGATGAGCCTTTGGCCGAAGAACGATGAGATCCTCTAAACCAAAAAATGCACCAACGCACTGCTCCTCGTCATACACCATGTCCCTGAAGTCACGAGACTCGAGTTCTTCCCTTTCATTGATGAAAAACAACAAGCCAAGTCGGGGTAAATCGACGGACAGCCGCAAGACGGATGCAGAATCGGGGGATGTCGTGACTATGAGATTCCTGGATTCATAAAGAGATGACATCATCCAAGACTTCCCTTTGCGCTGATTGACGTTGACACACTTGAAAGAGTTGTGAACCATTTCCCACGTTGGACTTCGTGTATCCACAAGGGTCTCGCGACCCCTGTACATACGATATTGTGCGGATGTACAATCAATCCTCCAATGACCCGAAGATTCGTCCCAGAGTTGTCCGAGAGGGCGTATCTCGATGAATTTTGCAGACAGATTAAGCCAGTGAACGTGCCCTTCAACAAGTGCAGGTGGAAGGTCTCGCTGGAGTTTGCTCGTAGGAATAAATGCAAGCATATCGCTGCCAGCCGACTCAGTACATTCCACTTTAAGTATGAACTCGAGATCATCATCTGTGATTGAAAAGTGGATCTGACAGCGGGTTCCTCAGTCGAGACGATCGTGGCAACCCCAGTGGAAGACTCACCTTTCGTTTAGACAACAGCGGGACAGTCATGAAATCCAGGCTCGGAAGACTGGATGGGATTACGAAGAATCCTTGCTGCGAAGTTGTTCAAGTCAGGAATACACGTTGGTATCAAAGCTGGAATACACACATCACGGAAGATCTGTTGGGGTACCCAAGAATTGTTGTTCCTACCCGTTGGCGCAGAGGTATTTTCTGCCAGCACCGGTAGTCCACGCAATGCTTGACCAGCCACTCTAAATTCTCCATTGAGTATGTTGATATGTAACGCTTGCGAGGGTTGACTCGGATTCGCCGCTGCTTCAGTCGCATATGTACTAAGCCAACGACCGTTTGGATGCAGTAACTGCTCCCATCTCTGTGTGCCTGGATGATAGCTAGCTAAAATCCTAGCAACAGCAAGGTCAATGCCATAATCTGATGGATCAGCAAGGATCACATCTCTCAGGGTCTCCTCGAGAACATGAGAAAAATATATATCTCGTTCATCGAGTAGAGCTGAGTGATCGTGGGGTACTAGTGAGACTGTAGAGCTTAACGTACGACATCTTGAACGGGATGCCTGTACAAAGAAGGCACATGCAACTAGAGCATCAACATCTTCGGGTGAATTCAAGAGGTTGCAGAGAGTAGCACGGTCGACATAAAACGTGCTTCGACAAGTGGCTGCCATATCGTGCAATAGGTCCCAGTGATGACTCTTGGTTGGTTCCATGACCAAGTCATATATTATTTCCTGGACCCAACTGAAGGTTTTCCTGCGTACCCTCTGAATAAGTGTGACAACTCGCTCTAGAAGATTTTTGCTACTAGTAGCGCTTGGGGCGAGCAACCGAGTGAGCAACAACGAAATTACGTTCATCGACACACTATCCATCGAACATGCACTAGCATCTGTGAACCAATGTTCTAGCTCGTCTAGAATGGCATTGCAGAAGAATGAGTCTTCAAGCTCTTGATGCCAGATCCATGTGCCTGTGCGCAAGTCGAGTGGTCCGACCTGGAAGGCTAAGTTGGTGAGGAGATCATCATACATGGGGGTATGGCACAAGTTGATGGTTTTGCTACGTAGCCCCTGCAGGAGGTTGAGCCATTGGAGCGAGCCACCACTCCGCAAGTGTGCAGATCCAATGAACTCGTCAAGGGAGAGAGTGGCGGGACAGTCCATTTGAGCAGACAAGACGTCATTGGGCGAGTGAGCAGTACCATTCATGAATTTTGTGAATTCACGGATGTGCCAGTGAGGAACACGGGTCAGGGGATATGCAATACACTCCTTCAAGTCATCCCAGTTGCTGTGGAGCTCTGGCCTCCATATTGAGAGTATCGAACCTGGCTCCCAGTAAGGGGGGCAGCGAACAACATAGTACAACGTCGGACACTTCTGGGAGAGGGAGGACTCCGGATAGAAGTAGGAAAAGTGGATCTGAACATGAAGGGAGGGTCCTTGGTGCCCGACGAAGTAAGGCCGGAATGCAGGGACATCTGCAAGGAGCTTGCATCCTTCCCTTTCAACTTGCCAGTCATTAGAAAAAAAATTGCTGCCGCTGTCGAGACAATACGAAATGCGGGACGCAGCAGAACGCCAAATTGAGATACATGGGGGGCATTGAAGTTCGAAGACGAAGACTTTGGCAAGCAATGGCAAGCTGGGCAATAGCAATTGAGAAAGCTCTACAGTCTCGACTAACCGTGGACTGCGCGGATATTGCTGGCGTTTACCATGTGCCGATGTGAGGTTGGCGTCTTCGTACCGCAAACCAGTACTTACGGGTATATCTCCCATTGAATCTTCTTCAATACGGGCTTTCAGCTGCTGAAGACCCGGGGATTGATCATAATAACGGACAGGGAAACTATCTTCAGTGAAGTTATCCGACAGAACTGACCATTCCGGACGTGATCGGGAATGGCGCGCAGCGATGTATTGGCATGCGCAGGAGAGACGGTGGAGACTTGTTGCATTTCGGAGGAGCATATTTTCCAGGACGACCGCTGGGATGGCAGGGGAATAGTCTGCTAGGAGGGGAATTTTCCTCACAGCCAACTTGTCGAGCGCCACGTAAAGCTCGATTAATGTCAACAATCTGATGGATCGATATTCCAGATGTTTGCGGCGCTCCCGCGACATCACCACGTATTTGTCCATCAAGAACTCCAGCTGCGCACATGCCTCGTCCACATCCTCGACGGATGCAAGCCAATCATCAATCCCCTCCTCGACTGATCGCTCGACGTCACAGAGAATAACCTCCGGGTCGGCAACGTATGCCTCGTCGAAAAAGGCTCCATTCGAAGACAAGAAATCCTCAATAGTACCGCGGCGTAGGTGGTCGGGACGGAAAGGAGCGCGAACGGGTTCGGGACCCTGGTTTTCAAGAAGATTGCGAATGTAATCTCGACTGTCTAGAAGCGAAAGTTGTGTATCTCTAGCGAGTTCATCCTGGGAAGGGTTCCGAAAGGGAGATCGCCGGGTACCAAGTTGCTTCCGCCTGGTGTCAAGGATCTCTCGGAGACCAGTGCATGCTTTCAGCGCCATTTCGGAGAGCCAGTCGGGGGTGGTGGACCCAAGCTTGCCAAATCGTCGAACAATGGTTGATGACATGATATGAAGAAGATCGCTGGGAAGATGTGTATTGTTTTCATCCACTGCGAGGGTGCACATGAAGAACAACACAAACGATTTGTAGAGAGAAAGTTGGAGTGAAGGATTGTGCGACATCTGGATTATGACCTTGAGCAGCAGCCAAAGAGGCGAGCGAAGCAACGAGTCCTTGTTAAGAGTATGAACACGTTTTGTAACGCGAGAGAAAGCGGGGCGATCAACGCCGCACGATAGACTAGAAAGCAACATGGTGTGCTCATCGGTACCGCAACAGACTCTTTGCAGGATGCCGTAGAGGAGTACGTCGATATATTTTGGATCAGAGGGGGGAGGGAGATCCGAGTCGACATCGTTCGTGGAGGACAGAAACGCAGCGAGTCCCAATCGAAAGTCCTCATCATCAATCACATTGTTGGATATCTCGACTGCGGATCCAGGATATGAACATATCAGAGGCTGTGGGGTTTCCTGTACAGCGTCGCCAGTGGGAGAGACCTCGAATGCTTCGCATAGCGTACGGTCTTCCCGCTTCGTGAGCAGAATTGCAGCATTCTTACGCCGGACGAAATATGAGAGGATATCTAGGAATAGTCAGCGCAGATCGAGAGGAAATCTGCAAGCCTACCTCCTGGTTGCATTTCCCGCAGTTGGGAAATGACGATATGGTGGTCCATGTGCTCCCTTTGCAGGGAAGCTTGAAAATTGTCTAGCATCTTTGTGACGTGGCGCCACTGTGCCTGCTCCGAGGGGCTGCAAACATGAGTGCCATAAGCACGGGCGGCAAAGCACACCGCATGAGCGAGAGAATGACTGTTAACTGGGGTATCATCATCAGAGGTGGGAGGAAGGGAGGGGAAAAACACATGGGTGATAGTATATCGCAGTGATTCTGTAGTATGGACGAATGTGGATGAGCTGGTCGCGTCATCTGTGGTAGACATGGTGGTGGTGTATTTGTACAGCAAGCTAGTTCTCGTTTGGGACGACTACCATGTGAAATCTCGGATCCGGCTGAACCGAGCAGACCAGCGAGCACTCTCAAACTTTGCTCCATTGCCATGCCCATCCAGTCAAAGCCTGCAGCTCCTCCTCAACAGCTCACGCCGTTCGGGGCAGCCTTGGCTGGCGCTCTCGGTGCCTGCTTCAGCAACGCGTGAGTACTTCTACTGTCTACGCTCGAACAAGACACTGACTCCCCACAGCGTCGTATACCCACTGGATGTGTATGTCGAACCGTCATAGACTCTGCACCCGACAACACTGACTGAGCTCCGCAGTGCAAAAACACGGATACAGGCCACGTCATCCACCGCCAAGGGTAAACGCAAAGATGAGCTGACGATGTTATCCGTCTTGCTGGACATCTTCAAGCATGAGGGCATCTCGGGGTGGTACCGCGGATTTGCAGCGACAATGATCAATACATTCTCCATGCGTGCGTCGTCTTCTCCTTCAGTCCGATTTTGACTGACCCGACCCTAGAGTACGCGTACTTTTTCTTCTACTCCTTCCTCCGCACCTCGTACATCAAACGGCTTACCGCGAGGGCTCCTCCTGGTTCAAAGGCACCCGTGTTATCTACTGCCGCCGAGCTGTCTCTCGGCGCAGCAGCCGGAGCCCTCTCCCAAATTTTCACCATCCCCGTCTCCGTCATCGCAACTCGACAACAAGTTGGCCGCTCATCACGCGCTCAAAAAGCCGGCGAAAGTTACCTACCTGAAACCGACTCCGACGGCAAAGGCGATGACGATTCGTTCTTCGCCGTCGCGCGAGAAATCATCCGCGAGGATGGGGTGACGGGTCTGTGGTTAGGTATCAAACCAGGCATGGTGCTCACCATCAATCCTGCGATCACCTATGGCATGTATGAACGGCTGAAGAACATCCTCCTGCTTGCGAGGGCCACAGCCGGGGCCAGTGACAAGCTCACCCCGGGATTGACCTTCTTACTCGGCGCGTTCAGCAAGACACTTGCCACGATCGTGAGTTGTTCCTTGACCTCTGTCCACGATCTCGTGTCGAATGCAGCACAGGTCACCTATCCGTATATCATGGCCAAAGTGCGCATCCAGGCACGCTCGTCTGAGTATGAAAAGGAGGAAGAAAACGAGATACCTCATCCTTCACAACAGCCTGCAAAACCGAAGCAGACAGGGGCAATTGGACTTTTGATCCGTGTACTCCAGACGGAGGGATTCACCGGCTGGTATCAGGTAAGGCGCATCTCGATCGCGCAGGATCGCTTGTGTCTACTCGAATTACTTCGCTCACGCTCGAACTCAGGGAATGTCAGCACAGATTGTTAAAGCGGTGCTGTCACAAGCCTTATTGTTCGTATCCAAGGAGCAGTTCGAACGATGGGCGTTGGCCCTGATGATCCTCTTGTCCAAATTGAGGTCATCTCCGTGACGAGGTAGGCTCACGTGGGGAATACGGTATGGGTTCGCAACCACACAATTGGAATCTAGAATATTTATACCGTAGGCACTTATCACTTATCTTTAGACTTGGACGACGGAACGGCAACCAAGCATACATCTTGTTACCACATTGAATTCAATGCTCTTTGTGATCGTCATGGTTGCAGAATCGACTGTCGTCTCCGTTGAAAGCCACACGGATCCAGGTCGTCGGCCGGCCTAGCTACTCATTTCGCAGTACCATGCACGTCTGTGTCTGAGACCTGATCGGGCCAATAGTCCCCTGATCACGATGCATGATATGATACATCGCTTTCAAACAAGAGTGGGCAGCCAGCACCTCCAAAAGGGCCGCAGTCAACTTCTTAATCTCACATACCCTCCGAACGTACGCATGGCATACAGCGATCCGGGTATAGCACCATGACGATCGAGCGTGGGGTGGCGCCGTTGCCTTGCCAGCATACGCCCCACTCGTCCACAGGTAGGGGCCAGAGCAGCCCATTCCGATCGACCTGCCCGCATGCTCTGGCCGTCTTCATCCAACTTTCTCTCCCATGGCTGTCGCTGCACTGCCTCTTGTGTCTGTGCTGCGCTGGGCCATCACAGTGACTCGGATCGGCCCGTCGGAGCCACAATCTATACAGCACGCCACTGCCGCATACTACGCTATATATGATCGCTGTGGTCTATTTCTGGCTCATCGAAAGATGGCAGTCAATGATGTATATATATTTGGCAAGAAACGGCGGAATTTCTTTGGTACGTTCCGGTTCGTCGTACAGCATACAAGGGGTTGTGGGTATGAGATATGCAGTGAAAAGGAAGCCGGAAGGCAGCCAGACGTGGCGATGACTTGATCGTGATAAAACATCATGACGGCGAACGAAGGTGGGGTAAGGAGCGGTGGGGGCTCAGTACAGAGTACTCAGTGTGGGTATGCGTAACAGTGATGGTGCGAATGTGTGCTTTCGAAAGGGAACGAAGGATAGTCATACGTGTGTGTGCGTGCGGTAAAATGATGTGCAAGCGTGTCAAATGCTACAAATGCCAGAATTAAATATAGGAGACAGATGAAACGAAATACTGAGACAGCGGCGTGATTTACAACGTCCACAATCTTATACCCGAGAGGAAATGGAAACCAGTGAGACACAAAGGTCGAAGCATGTGCGCGGAAAAAAAAACAATCCAGGGAAGGGTGACCCTAGGAGCGTGCAAAGTACAGTAAGAGAGAACGATAGTCGTGCCTTCGTATTCGTGTCCGTATGCCTTTGTGAGTGATGGGTCGTCGTCAAACGTGCTGCGTGAACGGGATGGAAAGCTGTGTTCCGTGTGCCTGTGTATCAGGCGTGACGAGTTAGGCGCCGCACGGGACGGCCATCATCTCTCGCCCTAGACCCCATGCGGATCTTGTAGCGGGCTCCGTCTCGTCGCCCATCGTCACGTCGTCATCTTCATGCGCAGAAACGATCCGCTCCAACTCCCTCGTAGCCGATAAGATCGCGATCGCAAGTCGCGGACCCATGCGGAGGATTTTCTCCCCCTCGGGAGAACTACGCATCCTTCCCTTGAGCGCCGTGCGGTATAAATCCGGCTCCGGTTTTGAACGTGGAAAAGGTGCTCGTGGCGGAAGCAATTTCCGCGTCGGAGCGAGTGGCGAAGTGGTACGAGCGTGGGGTACTGCGGGTTGAGACTGCGGTTTGGGTGTTACACGCACGCCACGTTTGGGGAGGGTAGTTCCGGAGGGCGACGAAGTAGGGGAAATGGTGAACTCGGTGCGCTTACGGCCAAGTTTAGCGGTGTCTCGTTGGCGTTGCTCTTTGTAGTGGAGGCGAGCATATTGAAGGGGAGCGAGGTTGGGAGAGGGTGGGGGAGAGGATGACATATGGAGGAATGAGCCACCGTTTAGATGGCTCTCTTCGCTGTAGTCGGACAAGGAAAGGAACGATTCGGTACGGTGTAACATCGTGCGGGACGTCTTTCGTGGGAGAGGCTCGAGGAAGGGCGTAGAGCGCTTGCGTGGATTTGGCGAGGGAGAGGGAACAGGGGGGACGACGGAACACGAAGGCATAAGTAGCGTAGAAGGAGAGTGAGACCCGGGGTGGGTAGACAAAGGTTGATATCCTGTGGCCGAAACAAAAGCGGTGCCTAATACCAGATAGATGTGATCGGGCAAATGATGACTAATCAAAGAGATCGGTAAAAGTTCACACGCTGTCCAGAGCTGTGCCCCGAACAGACTCGTCGAAGTGACTCACCGATCCGAATAAACGTCCCGAGCCTCCTCCATTCGCGGAAATGACAAGGAACAAGCAGTGGCGTCCCTATCCGAAATGACTCGAAGCTCCTTGGCTGAGAGGAATGGAACAACAAAAGACCAGCCAGTCAGAAGCTACCCCACGTTATGCAAGAAATGACGACACCACAGTAAAGGTAAAGCAGCGAATCTGGAAGTTATTCAGCCACCGGTCCACCGCCAACACACGTTGGTTGCATTATGAAGACGTTCTAGCTCGAAATGAACGCAGCTGCCACGAGTTATTACGAAAAACCATTATTCGCGACTTCATGCCCACAAAGTCGAGTGGAGACACAAAGCCGGTGCGCGTGGATGTAGATCTGTGTCTCCACAAAATCGGTGGCGGACAAGTCCAGCAGGGTTTGAGGTCGCCACCATCAGAGATGGAAGAAAAAATCAAACAAACAGCCTCCGCATTTCTTTGTCGTCGCGTAAGGGAAGAAGTCACATGACCAACGCGGGAAGAGATACGGCCCGCCTATTGTTCCGTCCCTTATCGTGAGCCATCTTCGACGCTTCTCTCACTAGTTAAACGGAACCTTGACTTTACCCCTCACGGATGTACATCTTACCGAGGGAGCATGACAAGCTTTTGCTCCACCAGGTACTTTTAATTGTGCAGTCGAAGCTCCTGAGTACATCATAACCCTGGTTCGACAAAGGCAGGCACTCTTGCCCAGAAACGTCTCGCGCGGGGATTGCAACTCAACATCAACGAGGCCACCGCCCTCATCGCTTCTCAGCTTCAAGAACGCATCCGCGATGGTCAAAATTCAGTTGCCGAATTGATGGATTACGGAAAGACACTGTTGGGTCGCAGGCATGTTCTCCCAGGGGTCGCTCCAAGAATACACGACATACAGGTGGAGGGGACACTTCAAGATGGGTTAGTCTAGAGCTATGCCATCTGGTCTTGAGCTGGCGGCGTTGAACTGCAGCGTTTCAGCGTTTTTCTAGTGACCGTGCATGATCCTATCTGCACTGACAACGGTGACATAGAGGCGGCGCTCTATGGCTCATTCCTGCCTGTGCCGCCCGATGATACGTTCCCATTACCTGATCCTACATCGGACCTTCCCATGAATCTCCCAGGTGCCATCATTGCAAAAAAGGAATGCATCGTCATCAATCGCGGTCGTGAAAGGATCAAACTTGTTGTTACTAACAACGGTGATCGTCCCATTCAGGTAAAGCTACAGATCGAAAATGTTCGCGAACGTCCAGCTGAGATGCTCATCAACACAGGTGGGCTCCCACTACCCGTTTGCCGAAACCAATCAAGCACTGGTGTTCGATCGAACGAAAGCGATCGGGAAACGCCTCGATATACCCGCTGGGACGGCTGTGCGATTCGAGCCCGGCGATAAAAAGACTGTTGTTCTCTGTGCTATAGGAGGGAATAAAGTGGTCAAAGGAGGCAATGGACTGACTTCCAACGACTTCATTGCATCGAAACTGGCGGAAGGCATTTCCGAGGATATCTTCAGAGGCTTTGGTCATCTTCCTGAACCTAATGCTACCCAGTGGTTTACCGAAAAGGAGATGAGTCGTGAGGAGTACATTTCCATGTACGGTCCCACTGTTGGTGATCGCATCCGTCTCGGGGACACCAGTCTTTGGGTTCAGATTGAATGGGACTCGGTGAGCTGGACGCTCGTATCCCCTAACCGTACTAAGCTCGCGTAGGCTGTATATGGGGACGAACTCAAGTTTGGTGGAGGTAAGTTAGCGCGCTGATAGTGTCACGATGTCCCTCATTTTGAATCAAGGCAAGACGATTCGGGATGGTATGGGCCAAGCGTCTGGGCGGAGCTCTACGGTCGTACTCGACCTCGTTATCACAAATGCTGTGATCGTGGACTTCACGGGCATATACAAGGTAACGCCGTGTTCCCAGAGCCGTATCCACACTCTGACAACACCCTAGGCGGATATCGGCGTTAAAAATGGTGTCATTGTAGGCATTGGCAAAGCCGGAAATCCCGATGTTATGGACTCAGTCCACCCGGATTTGATCGTCGGCTCCTCTACAGAGGTTATCGCCGGGGAAAAATTGATCGTCACAGCAGGGGCTTTGGATGTTCACGTTCATTACATTTCTCCGCAGCAGGTGACTGAAGCTATTGCAGTTGGTACCACCACCATGATCGGAGGTGGCACCGGTCCTAGCGCGGGTACGAATGCGACCACATGCACGCCTAGCCCTTTCTATATGCAGGCGATGTTGTCCGCCACCGATGGTCTCCCTATGAATTTCGCATTCACAGGAAAGGGGAATGATTGCGGCCGCGCCGCGCTCGAAGAGATCGTCCAAGCAGGGGCCGCAGGGCTCAAACTCCATGAAGACTGGGGTTCCACTCCAGCGACGATTTCTAATTGTTTAGATGTCGGGGACCAATACGACGTCCAGGTCAACATCCACACTGACACTCTGAACGAGAGTGGTTTCGTTGAAAGTATGTTTGTCCCAACGATTGATATCTCCGTGCTCACCTTTCCTAGCCACGATCGCGGCCTTTGGTGGCCGCACAATCCATACGTACCACACCGAGGGAGCCGGTACGTGTGTTTCGGTACCATGTGCTTCGCTGCATTTTCAAGAGTTTCATCAGGTGGCGGGCATGCTCCCGACATCATTGTGGTCTGTGGACTGGAAAACGTTCTTCCATCGTCCACCAATCCTACTCGTCCTTTCGCTTTGAACACTCTAGATGAGCATCTTGACGTAAGCCATGTTCGTTCACCCCCGTGGTCTGCCCTGACCATGCCATCCAAAGATGCTCATGGTCTGTCACCACCTTGACAAATCTATCTTGGAAGATCTCCGTTTCGCAGAATCTCGGATTCGTGCGGAGACAGTCGCCGCCGAGGACGTCTTGCATGATACCGGCGCCATTTCCATGATCAGTTCCGATTCGCAGGCAATGGGACGCGTCGGCGAAGTCGTGTCCAGGACGTGGCGAACGGCGAGCAAGCTCAAGTCACTCCGTGGGCCTCTCACCGAGCTCGGGGATACCCCCGAAAACGACAACGGCCGCGTCAAACGCTACGTTGCCAAATACACCATCAACCCGTATGTATAACCCCGTCGTCGGGCGTCCATGGGACGCGTTTTCTAATCAGACTGGCAGTGCGATCACGCATGGTGTCAGCGCACACGTCGGATCGATCGAAGTGGGCAAACTCGCCGACCTCGTCCTCTGGAAACCCGAGCACTTTGGTGCGAAACCCGAGATGGTGCTCAAGTCCGGCGTCATCGTGTGGGCCCAGGTGCGTTCAGGCTCTGATGTCCGCATGTGCTTTGATCCCGTCTACGTGCGTGATCCGTCGACTGACTTTGTCGGGCGTGCTATCCTATCTAGATGGGCGACGCCAACGGGTCGATACCAACCGTCCAGCCAACCTACGGCCGCCCGATGTGGGGCTCCTTCCCCGCTTCCGCCGCGCTCAACTCGATCGCGTTCGTATCGCGCGCGTCCATCGAGAACGGCGCCATCGCGTCGTACCGCCTATCCAAGCGCGTTGAGCCGGTCGTCGGGTGCCGCGGCGTGACGAAGCGCGATATGAAATGGAACGACGCGGTGCCGAAGATGGAGGTCGACCCGGAGAGCTATGAGGTCCGTGCGGACGGGGTGTTGGTGGACATTGAGCCTGCGCGGAGCGTGCCTCTCGCGAGAGAGTACAATTTCTTCTGAGTGCTCGCTTTGGCTGGGACAGGGGCACCTTGAAGGGTCGGAAAAGTGACTGCGGAGTGTCAAAGGGAGAATGGAATTGCTTTGTCCATTGTAGTATGCGTCCAATGTATCTAACTAGGTATAGTCGCCAAGACGAGAAGTACGAGAAAAGCAGTGAATTTGGTGTCTTACATTAATATTGCTACCCAATTGTTCCCAAGCGATATGAAAGCATAAAATACCGTACAAAAAAGAGAGCAAAACGAACCGATGGTGTCAATAATAGAGTGGTGTGTATTGATACAGTTTGTTCCGGATGTTACTTCATTCAATAAACGCTAATTTCGCGAAACAGAGTCGCGGACTCGTTCGCGAGCAAGCCTTCGTCCGAGATCTCGAGTAAGTCGTCATGAGCCCCGTCGCCGTTCCCGTCTACAACTCGCCGAAGGGTGGCAGCAACAGCGCACGGCGCGCCCGCACGGGAAAACGGCACAGGTCCCGCTCCGGTGACCGCCGCCACCTCCTGCCAAAGGTTCTTCTCTTCCTCGTCCATTTCATACGCAAACACGTCTCGGATGCGGTTGGCGAGGACGGTACGATCGTTGCCCGTGACCGACGTGGTTGCCCCACGGGAAGGATACGCGAGGAGCTTGCTGCGCTGAGCATGACGCGTCTGCTGTTGGCGGTAGCGGAACGCCAGCAGCCGTTTGCCGATACTGTCCCGTTTACATTCCTGGCAGTGCATGCAAGTGGCATTCCAGTCGAGCGATTGATACCCGTCACAAATCCTGTAAAGACGAACGATGAGACCAGCGTTTTACTGCAATAGTAGGGTGGGCACATACGTTCGTGCTCGCCTAGGCGGACAATAGGAATACCGGGATGACGGAGTATTGAAGCGGGACGGCATGCGCAATTGGAATTCCGGATCAGTTGACATATGGGGTGCCGGAGTTGATGTGCGAAGCGGGCTCAATGGAGATACGACCTTCGGAGCATGCTTGTTCCGTACAGCATTAAGCAGGAGGCGCTCGAGATCTTCTTTACTGGCACTGCCAGCAGTCGCCTGTACTTTTTCCAGTGATTTATTGTTCGAGGAGCATATTTCATTTGTCCATTTTGCCTGCAGTGGAGGTGGAAGCGGTGAGGAACACCAAGGAGATTTAGAATGATTGTGTGATGGTGGAGTTGGGGAGTGCCGAGATTGTGCCTTGAGGGATGTGATGGAAATGACCCGGCTGCGTTCCGCCCCTATGGGCGGCACAGTTTTTGTGTGCTCTGAAGCGCCGAGAGGCTGTGATCCGAGAGCCAAAGATAACGATACCGAACCATGAGGGAGTAGATCTGAAGTCGAGCCACTCCGTCTCAACACGGATCTGCGAGGCGGAAGACCTGGTGGTGCGAAATGTACCGACGCGTCGATGGGCGCAGGGTTGACCTTTGTCGGTGGAGAATTTGATCGCCAGAGCTCGTTAGGTGGCCGGCGTACGGAAGGCATGGAATTGGTGCGTGATCGTATGGGCTGAAGGAGGTTCTCGGATTTCCATCCTGCTGACAGGACAGGCTTGCTCACGGTCATGATGGGTTCTGCTGAAAAAGAAGTTGACAGGTCCTGGGTAGAAGTAGGCTCGGGAAAAGCAACACGTGACGGCAACTTCTCATTGGGGCACTGCAGAGGACTACACTGCTGTCCCGCCTGACCGCTATGGGACGATCTGGCGGTGCCTGGTGTAGGATGGGGAGGCGGCCATGCACAAACGAGGGCATCGGAGATGTCGCTACATTGTATTCCGGGACTCGCGGGTTGTGCCGGGTCCAGAATCCGGAGATCAGTGACCGAGCATGGAGTGACGAGGTCGCAGTGCGAGGCAACGTCGGTTGAGTGAGGAGCCGGGCCGAGCCTGTTCTCGAGGCGTGATGCCAATGGAACTAGTGAATGTCACGGCGAGTCTAGGCTGGGGAAGCACCGCAACTCACCCAGAGGCGCTCGACCAGAGGGCTGGACATCGCGACGCTTGAGCTCGGGCTGTGACGGTGGATCCTCGCCGAGCTGTGCAAAGGATCTTTTTGGCGACAGAGGTGCATTTTCATTCTCGGTGTGGAGCTTGCCGGGTGAAGAGGTGAATGTGGGGGAGGATGGCGGGGAGATCATCATATAGCAAGGATGGAGAGAGATTGAAAAGCGTCGTGCGAGCCAAGCTGACGTATATAAATATTCTGGTGCACTGCTTGGACCGACCCGGTTCTGCCACCGTGCCACGTCTGAGGAACCGCACAAGTCACACCAAGCTGCCTTTCTAGGTCTTGACAAGGCCACCCTCGAAGTCTCGCTGGAAAAGCGGAGAAAATACTAGACTGGCACTAGCATCTCACCTCACGGGCACAGGAAAGGACAATTGAAGGGTCAGTGACGGTGCTGACTCATCAGAAGGCCATTGTATCGCCATCAAAGGACACACGCTTTTTCTATTATGGCCATATCTGCACTCCCCTGGCTCATAGGCTCTCGTAGATCGACAACAAAACAACGATAACAAACAATTCGTGCGAAGGCACTTCTTCAAGACAATGGCCTTGGGCTATACAATTCCGGTGCGGTGAAAATGCGGGTGGCGACGTCGTTTAAAGTTCGAGAAAGGCGTGCAATTCGTCGATAGGGTGGAGGACTGCACTGCTCGGGTATTCGCTCGCAGGCAACGTGTTGGTAGCATGCACGGCAGCGAACGAGAGTTGATTCAGCGAATGGTGCCTGTGTAGAAGAGGGGAGTCTGGCCTGTCCAAGGAATTGGCGCTATCCGGGATAGCCGTGATGGGCACGAGTTCTGCTCTGCCCCACGAAGTGCGCCAATTGGGATCCATCGTAAAGTATATCGCATTCTCGTCCACATCTTTTTGCTGAAGAATCGCTTCAGGCTTTGGTAACTTGCCAGACGATGCCGGGTTCCGTGGGCTGCTAATACTGGGTCCAATTTCCCTAGGCGCAGGTGCGACAGGCAAAGGCCCGGCGCGATGGAATGCGACCTTCCGTCGACACGATACCACCTGGTCCCCGAGATTTGGCGCAGACTTGGCATACCGAAGCTTTTTCTTCAGCCGGTCCTGCGCCATCATGCGCAATTTCTCGAGTGCGTTTGGAGTCTTCTTCTCTGCTTCCTGTGTCTCGGAACTGATCCTCGAAAAAGCATGGTCAGAATGGACTTATTTGGGGCCTGGGGTTGTGTTACCTTGCACTGAGAAATCCCCGTCGTTTCCGCGTTTCCGAGGTGGGGGTTGTCGCCGCGCTTGTTATGGACAGGTCAGCGGAAGGCACTGACAAGGTGGGTGGAACATGTCCAGGTTCAGGTATGAAAATTGGAGGTGGGATTAGCAGGGGAGTGGGCCCTCGTTGACCACGTCGTCTCCTGCGCTTCAAACCGAACATGGATCAACCAGTTGGCCGAGGAAGTGCAAGAGCTACTTACTGCGCTTAATCCGGCCCCATTCCAGAGCTCGTGCAGTCGAATAATATCTTCTTCTGACAGCACCTTCTCGGCGTTGATCCTTGGAAGTGCCTTGTTCGTGTTTGCACATATCGTGACCCTCAAAGACGGCACGGTGCGGGGCCCTTTGTCCTCTGCTACGTTGGTCCCATCATCATCTATATCCACAGGGATGATAGGAAGCTTCTTGTCTCTTCCAGCAACCGAAGGCATTGCCTCTGCGCGACCTAGCTCGACTGCGTGGAGGAGATTGTGAGAGGAGTAGGTAAATGGTGGAAGGGTTTTATATTCATTGTAGTGGACAAACGTGGACTAAGCTGTGGTATTCACAGTGTGGACTCGCTGTCAAAGCATGAAAGGGACTTTGCCTGCCATTTGTTCGGTCAATGCAAGTACGCCACTGGCAGGTACACATCTGTGGCGTCCCACAATGTCACGTGGAATTAATCAATCAATTACGTCGCTCACCTGGACCTGAGTTATAATATACATCTGTTGCCAATGACTGCTGACGACGTCAGTGATGAGCCCACGGGATCCACTCTTCTGTGCAGCACCAGCACCGAGACAGACATCTATAGCCTTTCGATTTCACACTAGCCAATCAAACAACTCCCATGTGAACCGGTGGACTTCCCGCGGAGTGCGCATCTGTTAAATATCAACCAATGGGGTGTGTATCCGGCGCCGGGAGACCTATCTCATGATTCTCAACATACAGAGATGCAATGGAGTATTCATACAAGTTCGACCCAGAAATAGGAGTCGGAGATGCCGACTAGAATGTCGGTGTTTGAGCACCGATCGCGGATGTCGGCTAAACCGAACTTCGGGATTCTCTGCGCCTTTACGAACTCATCACTCTTTTTTACGAACCATCATGTCCTCTCAGGCTGTCGACGAGGAGACGCCGCTGTTGCCGCCTCAAAAGCAAAAGAAAGGCAGGACACCATTGCCTTGGCGTCAGTTCTGTATCATCCTCTTCCTTCAGCTCGCGGAGCCTCTCACCTCGCAAGTTATCGCTCCGTTTGCTCCTCAGGTTTTCCCATCTACTACTATCGTCTCACACTGTCTCACCTTGCTTTCAAGCTTATACGGGACATTGGGATCACGAATGGCGACGAAACTCGGGTTGGATACTATGTAGGATTGCTGGTACGTCCTTATCACCTCCGCATTCGTCTCAGACCACTGCATCATTTTTTTGATTGCCACAGCACTCCCTGTTCTTTGCGACACAAGCCCTGACCGTGTTACACTGGAGTCGGTTGTCGGACCATATCGGCCGCAAACCAGTGATCCTGACGGGTTTATTCGGCCTGTCTGCCTCCATGTATTGTTTTGGCTTGTCAAAATCCTTTTGGGGATTAGTAATGAGGTGCGTCCAGACCCCTCTCTTGTTGTACGAAGTTGAAGCGATATCTCATCATCTAGCCGCTCTCTTAACGGTGCATTAAATGGGAACATAGGAGTTATCAAGAGCATGATGGTAGAGATTACAGATACTACGAATCTCGCACAGGCATATGCTTATATGCCCATTGCCTGGTCTTCTGGTGCTACCTTGGGGTTGGTCCTTTCTTGTAGTCACATCTGGAGTCCTGCTCATTCGCGCACTTGTTGCGTTTGTAGCCCATATGTTGGTGGTTCATTATCGAACCCCGCTAAACGATTCCCAGACGTCTTTGGAAACTGGGAATTCTTCAAGATATATCCTTATTTCTTGGCATGCGCAGTGCCTGCGACGTTTTCCGTTCTTGCCTGGCTTGTTACCTTCCTGTTTCTGAAAGAGGTTAGTATGCTCTGCAGTGTTGTCCGTCAGCTGAAGATAGCCGTTAGACTCTGCCTCACCGCGTTTCGCTCGGTCAATTGATCGCAGCCAAGTTTAACGGGAAGTCGGTGGCGAAGAGTGTACTGGGCGCACAGAGCTTCTCGTCTCCTGAAACACCGGATAACAGGAATATAGAAGGACCTAGAAAGGTTGATGAAACGCCACTCCCTCTTCGCGCGCTCTTGATACCTCGCGTACTCATTGCGGCCGGAAACTATGCCACTCTCTCCCTGCTAGACATCGCATTCCGGGCCGTTCAACCGCTTTTCTTCGCTACGCCAGTAGAGCTGGGTGGACTCGGTCTCGATCCACCACGGATCGGCAATATCCTTTCCGTTTACGGTGTATTGAACGGGTTGTTCCAGATCTTCTTCTTTGCAGATTTGCATGATCGGTTTGGGTCCAAGGTTATTTATTCTGTTGCCATCGCTTCCGCCGTCCCCGTGATCCTTACGTTTCCGCTGATTAATGCGCTTGCCCGAACCCAAGGGTTGAGCTGGATGGTGTGGTCCCTGGTCGGGGCACAGCTCGCCCTCGCGATGATATTGAATCTGGGCTACTGTGAGTTGTAACCCGTTCATCATACCTTCCCACTGCTCACAAACTTATCTCCAGCGTGTGTATTTATCTACATCGCAGCTGCCTCGCCCAACAAGGCATCTCTCGGGGCGACCAACGGCATCGCCCAATTGTGCGTGTCGATCATGCGTAGCATCGGACCGGCCTCGGCGACGTCCATGTTTTCGCTCTCGATCAAAACCCCGGGCCACGCGTGGTTCGTGTACTATTTCCTGCTGTCGCTCGTATGCATTGGCGGATGTGCTTCGCTGTTGCTGCCACGCAAAATCTGGAAACGCGCGGCGGACGAATGATGATCAATGTATCTCTGTTGTATGCTGGGCCTTGGATACCCCAGGATTATCACCTGCGGACGACATCTTTGGGAACATGGATAACGCCATGGACCTCGGTCTTTCATCTAAAATGTATATATGTTCATTTCCAAGCTCTCTGTACATCTGGATCATTAGATCTTTTGTAACGACGAAGATGTATATCAATGACACGACTTTTTCTGTCGATCCCACCGTCTTCCCCTTTCTGATCAAGACGTTTTGATTTCTGGCCCGATCTTCGCAGCAACAAAACTCCGCAGGCACTACTAGTAAACTTTTAGCAGTACAACGTTGGAATACATTGACTTTGAGGAAAGGCATTAGGATACTAGCATACTCTACATAGCAAAGACGGTAGTGGAGTGGAGTATATCAATACATACAGATGCGACAGTCGAGCATATACATGACCTGGTACAACTTAGTATTCGTCCTCGAGTCATCCCAATTTACACACGCTAACTCCCACACACGGCTGAAAGGATCTCGAAAACCTCGTGCTGTCTCTCGCGGAATGTCTTGATCTTGGAGATATTCAGCGCCAACGCGTTGATCCGGTTCGAAAACGAGACAGTTCGTCCTTCGATGCTCTCCTTCCTGCGAGGATGCTCGCCGTCGTCGGCGCCGGATCGTCGGTCATACCCAACACCTTCTTGCAACATCCTCCTCAACCGCTCTAGGCGTGGAACTGGCGGGTCGTCGTCCCTCTGGATCGCCTCGATCGCTGCCTCCGTGTCCTGCTTCCTAAACTTCTTTGCCCGTTTTCCAATCTCACCCAGCTCGACCATCAAGGGCCGGAGTGCCTCGGGGCACTCCGCGAGGGTCATTTGTAAACCGACACCGCCATCGACGGAGCCATCGGCTTGTACGGCCCGCGTGGCGACCTCGAGGATGGCTAGGGAGACGGAGGCAAAGTACGCGCGAGGTGGGTCCCATTTGAGGAGGCGACCGAGTGTAGCACTACCAGCAAGAACGTCTCCCAGGGCTGCATACAGGATCTGACGAATCTTCTCAAGCCCGGGGGAATCGTGCGGGAATAAGACGGGAGAAGGCGTGCGTGGGGGAAAGACGGACGCGGGCGAGACCGGCGGAGAACCATGCTTGGCCCCACTTTTGGCGTCGGAGTAGCCAGACAGGCCGTCGTACGCGGGAGGTGGGACGAAGGACGTTTTCACTTTGAGAGTGGAGCCGTTACTGCCCGCGTCGAGTGCAGCTTGGAGATCGCTTGCGTATCTGTCTTGGAAAGAGCGTCTTTGCGATATTTCTATGGCTACTGCGCGGAGGTCGGCTGCGATCCCGGATATCTCGGGATTATATGGATCACTGAGCGGTTGGAGACCGCATATGACACGAGCGAGGTCATGCTGATGTTCTGGCTCCAGACCCTGTATTTTTGGGACTGCGGACGCCCAAACACGAAGGAAGCCCAGAAATGCAGGAGGACAATTTGCCTCTGTAAGATCACGAGGTGGAGCTGATTTGGAGCTTCTCGGAAGGGGCACTGATGGCGGAATGGTGGTGCAGCGAAGTGCGGCGAAATAGAGACAGAGTGCTGGACCTAGATCAACGTCACGAGGAAATGGATCAACATGTTGATCGACGTGGAGATATTTTCTCACTGCTTACCAGTGATCATCAAGTCACCTTCGGCACTGGCGAGCACGTCTGGCTCAAGGAGTCTCTCTACCTTTGCATGGGTAAGAGAAGATTTGAGATAACTGTGGAAACTGTCTTGAACGTATTGTTCTGTTAGCTTGTGCTCGTCGGGAACCATGAGAAGTGGAGATGCTGTGAGGTGAAGCACATCGATATTTAGTCAAGGGGGCAGTGTTATCTGATTACGTAACACATGACTGCGCTCTCCTGGCAAAGGCTGTGCACCGGTCCTTGCTTGATGACGTATTTCCATTCCACTGCGTAAAAAGCACCTCAGCAATGTGACCCTGGGCACGCCATCACCTCGCCTTTCCCATCACGAGCGCCAACCATGTCCAACTACATGCAGACAGTAGGCATAAAGCTCTTCCGACAACACCTGGAACAATACGCTCCACCAGACCCGCTGTACGAGCATTATACTGATGCCAAGGGAAAACAGCGTCGCAAAAAGGTAAGCGTTGCCTTTCTCAGCTTGACTGCGTGGGCTCATTCTGTTCTTTTTCGAAACTCTCCCCCTAAAGCGCGATGTTCCACCTGGAATTTCTGCTCGCGACATCAAGATCCTAAAGGCTGTCCAGCGTAGAGCACGTTGCCTCGACAAGAGCTTCAACGTCTGCGGTCTCCGTTTCGGATGGACGTTCGTCATTGGCATCGTCCCCGGCGCCGGCGACGCCGCATGTGCGGTGCTCGGATACATGCTTATAGTCCGCAAAGCTCGTCAAGCAGATCTGCCTCCCTGGCTGATCGGCAAGATGATGTTCAACAACACTATCTCCGCCCTCGGTGGACTTATACCTGCGCTCGGTGGCGTGTTCATTGCTCTATACAAGGCCAATTCCAGGAACGCGATGCTGTTGGAGGAGTTTTTGCGCATTCGGGGAGAAGAATATCTCAAGCTACAGGCGGAACAGGAAGAGATGAAGAATGGCAACATCGTCACGAGTAAGGTTTCGCAAAAGGATATGGAGCAGGTCAAGCCGGGAGCTGGGATGGAGCCTGGGCGAAGCTTCACCTCCTTCCTACCGTTGGGGGGGAAGAAGCAAGCGAAGCCAAAGGAAGACAATAGTGAACGTGGAAGGTTTGTCGAAAACATGAGCAACTGATTGGATAGAGTTCTCTTGGCAAGTCTCAGGAACGGTGCAGACGACATGGTGAAAGATTCCCAGCTGTGGGGAAGCGAAGTGACGAGAATGACATGGACACGTCGCGACTCGGTGGCGTTTTTCGATAGGGTAAGACGCTCACGCATTACCCGCATGTGTTGTATTGGATAATTTTTCTATTATCGCTGGACTATCGACTACCTATCTGTAGCTATACCCACTTCCCTACTGTATGTCAATCCATTTTCACTGGCAGGAGCTTAGCGTGGACCATGTGCAGGGGTTCTTCCCTGTGTTGTGCCCTTGGTCGTGCGTCAAAGAACGCAACAGCTACAATATTTCTGCAGCGCTAACCCTAACCCGTGCCGGGCGGAGTTTGATGTATGTCACCTCCTTCTGCACGTATTAATAGAGCGAAACTCGGAGGTCAGTGTCGCGCCAGTGTTAACATCAAACTTGTAATATGGACTACGGGAGCTCGCATCACCGAAACTAAGTTAGCGTGCCATTGCCTTCCATTGAGGCAAAATAATTTGCTCGCAATACTTGGCTATAAGGGTTTATATCCACGGTATCAGGTTCTTGAAATGATATTGCTAATCAATCTACACTCTCAGACGCAAATTATTGCATGCATCCTGTGTAAAGATACTGGACTTGTATTCGCCCCTCAACATTATTTCTCGACCGTAAGACGTTCTGATTATCTTTGCAACAAGGCAAGCCTCGCTTCGCTCTAGCAGCTTCCGAGTCCAAGTACAAAACTCTGTCAATGACAGTAGAACCTCGGGCTGAAGCTCTTCATATGTGATGTGACGGTTATCTGATCAGGCCGAAGTCTAACTAAGGCAAAGTTCATGAACCACAGTCGCTGTGTCGGGGGTGAGATGGTGGATGCGTCCTCGTCCTCAATACTACCTAGTCGGCGCGTGGTACGCTGCGCCTGTCGTCGTCGTCATTGTATTGTTGACGGTGCTGGGTCATCGGCGACATTACGTCGTCGTCGTCGTGTTCAAGTGGGGTGTATCGCATGCACCGTCGCCGTCGTCGTGTCGCCAATGACGCTGGGTCGGCGACATCGCGTCGTCACTGTCGTAGTTGTCTTCTTTCGTCCGAGTCCTTATTGCATCGTGAAGGGATGGTGGCGGTAGTATGGTGCGCATAGTACGCGGCGTTGCGATGCCAACGTACTCGCCGTGGCTCTCGTTGCATGGCAGAGAGACGCGCCTGAGTCACCATCGTCCTCGTTGCGTGAAGGAACAGCGGTGGTGGTCGCGCCAGACTCGGAGGGTGATGGTGCCTTCCTCTTTGTTACGTGGGCTGTGGCAGCCGTCGTTGCAGCGTCCTCACTGTGGCAAAATGAAGGGGATGGCAGTGGTGGCGGTATGGGATCCATCCCGCGCGACGTTGTTATCGTCGCGATGTCCTGTCCTGGTCGTGGCGTGGCCATGTCCTCATGGTCATTGGTCAGGTCCGGACCTTTGCCTGCGTCCTCGTTTTTGACGCTCCGAGTCGACGTAGCGTGATGAAGGGTCGGGCGGCGGTGATGTTGGCGTGCGGTGCTCGTCGTCGTTGCTGTCGTTGCTATCGTGTCGCGGATGGCGATGGCACGTCCGACAGCAACACCACGTCGTCCTGTCAGATGAATCCATCTCGTGGACTCGGAAGCATCACTGGCAGTCTTCGTCTCCTTGAACCATGTCACAGCAAGTCATTTGGCACTTTGCCACGCGCTTGCGCCGCCACTACCCTCTTTCGCGACAAGGGATAACTTGAACTACTACATGCTGACGAGGTTCGAACCGGACTTTTGAGCACCTGACCTGCCCGCTAAAAGAGCCTAGTTAGGCTCTTCCGTTACGTGCTTCCTCAAGCCTAGTTAGGCTCTTTTTCCGAGAATTGCCGACACCGCGGATAAAACCGTGCCCAAATATGAGCCT
>JBBPOC010000081.1:0-31232 GCA_038091235.1 Tylopilus rubrobrunneus | reverse complement strand
GTGTGGTTGAATGTGATGATTTCATTGGTTTGGTCTCTGGTGTGATTGAAAATATTGGCAAAGATTGGTGTGGATATGTAAATTCAGCATGGATCAGTGCAGGGCTGTAGAGAGATCTTCCAGAGCTATATGTAAATGCATATGGTAGTACATGGAAGGTACAACTTTACATGGAGCTACACAGACCAAAGGTATGTACTATATGCTTATACAGGCCTGTACAGAGTCTGTACAGAGCTATACAAGGTATGACCTCTCTGTAACAGCACAGCTCTGTACAGTATTGTACAGAGCTGTGCAACTGTATACAAAGGGGGGGTGTTTTGCTGATGCATGGTAGAAGCAAGGAGCTGTACGGATATCCCGGCTTTCATGCACGAAAACACACCCAACTGGGGTGGTTGGAAAGCATTCTCCCAAGCAATATGCTGGTTCAAAGACGAAGGTATCTCGATGACAATGAAACTTAGGACCTACCTCTACGTGAGGGAGGCTTGTAAAGGTACGGATGCTCGTCCTGACTTCTTCGGGGCATCTGCTGGTGGGACTGAGCAACATAGTTCGGGGAGGTGGAAGAGAAGGGTCTTGGTGTGTGCCGACAACATTGCGAGAACGTTTGACTTTACATAAATTGGCGTAACTACTAGTAGTCATAACGAGAAAACATACTAGTAGCAGTATGGTTATCTAATTTGCGTTCACAGCCCACTCAGTGAAATGTCGCGGTCTCAGTACAAGACTTGCCTTAGAGTACTACACAAGTCTCGGTCGTAAACATATCGACACAGCGTAGCATGCAACGTAGCATAAATTTCTTGCCTCGAACTTCCCTGCGATATTCACATGGACATTCAGACCTGACACACTTTCCCGATTCGCGCTGACCATACGGATCTGTCAGGAAAGCGAGCATGCATATCACCAAAGCAGGAGTCGGAGAGACGGACAAGTCGGGTTCTTAACAACAACTGTAATGCAACGACATCAGTGGGTACACCCATGGTAGGAGTAAATTCTACACTGTAAAGAAGCGATGATCTCAACGTATGCTCCAATCAAGACGAGACCCCTCACAGTTCCCGTGCTAGTACCCTAGGAAGAGCGTCAGAGCGCGCGATCAGCTTTGACGTGAAGATTTACCATGTGTCCTACGACTATTTTGCCAATCATGAGCCTGTCATTCAAATTGAACGTCACGAACAAGGGGACAGCCGAACTAGGAACCCATCAACTAGTATGATTCAGAGCAGATATAGTATAGACGTACCCATCCTATTATCACAGGATCAAGCAAGGATCATTCGATCAGGGTGAGTACTTACAGTTCTCCGTAGATGTCCTGGATGCAGACACGTCAAAGAGCTAGGTATACAAATGGAGGGAGACTCACCAGCTATGTGTGATCTGCAACTCCATTCCCGATTCTATTGCACATTGGATCAAATTTCTCAGATCAACGGCGAAATTCGCTTGCCTAACAGGCTTCGACCCCTTGTACCCATCGAGATGGTTGAGCTCTATTTCTTCGAGATCCCTACTACCTGATGAGGTCCAAAATCAATACGAACGCTGCTCCGAGTGAAGAGGACCCACCATGAACGGTGTGCCTGGCGTATGGATATTGAGAACGCCATCGCTCCTTGATCAGCAAAAGAGACTCACATGACTTGAGAACCATCGGGATTCTTGTTCCTCAGTCGTTCGAAATGGGATCCATGTAGGCTTCCCCTGTCGTTCAATAGTTTATCGAAGTAACTATCACACTCACCATTCGCTTCCGGGATGAAGCCCAGGCGGATGAGGGCATAGAGTGTGAACGACGGATCGCGAATCCACGATGCGCTAATGAGAAGATGTTGAAGTCTAGCTGGGCAACGAGTCCTGTTGAACATACCAATAATCCCCAGGAAAACATGTTCAACGCGACCGACGATCGGCATATACATATCGACATACCAACCTCTCGTTCCACCGATGTACTCTGGCAAGCTGTGCGTTGGACTCGCAGTTACGGTGCCTCAATTCCAGCACGTCAGGTATCGCATCACAAGCGGCGGGATCTACCTATTAGTTGGTTCGTAGATCAACGGCTTGAGGGCGCGAGCACTTCTATGGACGGCTTCTTTGATAGGTCAATTTGCAGATCCATGAGCTCCGGCAATTGTTCAAGTTTGTAGACTGCAAACAACTCAGTGTCAAAAAAAGGAAAACGGGTGGCCGATGCATACCACAAAGAAGTGATCGAGTACTTAACGTTACTTAACTCCTACGTAGGAAGCTGATGTCAGGAAGACGCCGTTTTCCGTGAGAAAAATCAACAAGACGTCAACATTTCAACGTTTTCAATGGTAGGCTGGGTTGTCGTCGGCGTAACTTCGCGACACCTTTGATCACCTCTGCATAGCGTCAGCTTTAATGGTCTTTGCGACATGAACCGAGGACCGTTCCCAGTCAATCTTTCTTTATGTTCTACTTAGTAAATAACTGCTGTACCTATCGAAATATTGATCTTTGGTATCCAACGTTATCCAACAATCAGTGATGTTATCACGAGTCAGCATCAACAACTGTTCCGAGAGAAATATCCTTTACCCTGGACAGTTACCTTCGAACCCCTAGGAGTCTGAATCCTGCCCCAGGATGGGCCATCCTGCACGGGTGATACTATCAGGTCGGGACAGCATGACGAAGTATAGAGGTCGGCGACGGAGAGAGAGAGGAAGCGCGTTGGCGCATACTCGACCGACCACGGCTGACGAAGGAAGTGATCAGCGCGGCGAAGGTCGACGACGATATACCTATGGATCCCCCAGAGCGTCGAGCTCGAGGGGGGAGAGGGTATCAGCAACGAGCTCTAACGAGGGACTTACCGACGACACGGACGCGTCGGGACCATCTAGGTGTCATTAGGATGCTGGGGACGTGCCAAACCGGCTGTAAAATGCGTTAGAACGTCAGCGCAAACGGCTGGAGCAGCGAAATGAGGCAAACTCACTCCATAATGCTCAAGTCGAGCCAGAGGGTTTGGGAGGCGAAGCGGACGCGTCGGGAGTATCTAGCCGCGATGGCGACACCAAAAAATGTCCGAAAGAGCTGCTAAGGGTGTTAGAACGAGAGCGCAAACGCTCAAAGCAGGGTGAGGAGGATAACTCACCATAGAGAGCTCCAAGGCGTCCAGAGTCCAGACGACCCGAAACGCGATATGGCAGCACGACGCTACTGCAACAGCGTCAGGGAACGCCTCACGGTCGATCGAAATGAGCACATCGACGGAACAAACGCGCGAAGTCGAGATATGGGCCCAGGAGGTGCTGAGGGTGATCAGATCGAGCCGGAGGAGATTGGAGCCACGAAATCAATGGAGACAGCGCTTGAATAGATGGTATACGACGAGGAATCAATAACGCAACGAGCGCACCACACCATGACTCAGAACAATCGAAACGGAGCCGCTAGCTGGATGCCACACGAGTCAACACGAGCAGCGCCGTGACACGACAGCGGACGTACCTGCGCCATCCACACCACCTCCAAAGAATACCCGACGACCTCATATCCATCCGAGCCCACCGCATCGTCGAGGTCGAATCCGAGTCAAAACGCGACCTAAAAAGGTCAGCTACATCGAAGCGCAAGGATCGACTCACCGAAGCGAACGGCCATATCGGGCCGTCACGAATGAATCGGACGCGCTGTGCATGCTCCAAAGATGCAGGGGGGAATAACGAGTTTGTGCACTGTTGCAGAGACCGAGGACAATCGAGCGCGTGGACGAGCCGCGACTTACCATATCGGACAATCGCGCCAGCGCAGCGCAACGTGAGCTGAGCTGTAAATTCCCACGATGCTTATCGTCACCACCTTCCCGAGTTCCTTCAGGTTGAACGACATCGACGCGTCTTCAATCTCCTGCAGCATCTGGCATTGCCCTCATCAACACATATCAGCATCACAGAAACTGCAGCCCATCGACATCATCATCAAAGATGACACCGGTTATACCTAAGTCCAGACTTACACCTTCTTCTGACACCCTCTGCAGGTCGCTCACCGCATTCGGTTCCCGAGCAACGCACCATCGGTGAATCCGACCAACCAAAGAAACCTTCAGGCACGGCCGCCAGCGCTCGCCAGCCTCACCGTCTTCGACTCCGATCTTGACTACGAAAAACACGTTGCCAACTCCACCCTTGTCGAAGTCAACGGCACGGCACTTGTCCCCATGTACTGGGGCAAGCTCCACGACACCACTGTGGGCGAGTGGTCCACCGGAGCATTGAATCTATCTCTTCGATCCCCACCGCAGATCCCCTGTGACAAGCACAGCGCGCTTAGGAGCGAATCGAGTTACATCGGTAGGTCCACGCGCCCAATCCAACTCCGTCGCTAAAAAGGCTACAGAAGGCGAGTACAGCGCATCGAGTCGTCCGACGACGATGGAGCGTGTAAAGGAGTCACGGTACCAACTCGGGTCGCGTTTGAAGTGAGTACACGTCAGTGTCTTTTGCTCAGCGTTCTCACTACGGTACGGGAGACGAATTAGCGACATCGACGATGACAGCAACAACATCGACGACGACGAGAATACGTGGTTCGTTGATATCACCGTCGTGGTGTTCGAATAGACGTCCCCGTTCGAGATCGACAAACGTTTTTCGAGACACTATCCAATGTTGAAAGGTATCAAGGACAAGTATGATCCGTATCGGTTGTTTGTCGTTCAGGAGTGGGTCGGGTCAAAGGACTGGACCGCAGCGAGGGGTATGTTTCTGGCTCATAATAATTTATCGTGTCGCAATCGGATTAGACTCTCAGATAGTAGTCTGTGGGACGCCGAGATCATATTTAAATCTGATAGGGCTATGTGGTATTCGAAGATATTGAGTGCACCAAAGAAAACCTGATGAACCTCTCGGCGCTCGAGGTGCCGCTAGTACCAAGCATAGCAAGACCGCAGCTTCGCCAGGCAAAGTAGTCTTGTAACCAGAGAAGACCAGGACAAACAACTGTGATCCGAGCCACAGCCCACAGAAAACTCACGCAGGACGTTTTTACGGCCGCTCTGCACTAGGGCCAGTGTCCTCGAGCTGGTATCCATCTTAGATCCAAGGTTCGGTGCAGGTCAGGTTCTCAAATCAGGACTATGACGTAACATCCCGATGATGATAAGATTCAAGTTTGGAATCGCAGCCCTGTTTCAAGACCAATTTCCTTCACCATAATAACTTCCAAATAGCCTTACTAGGTGTTCTTTCGCACCTGTGTGGCGCTCCGTCAAGTATGACATATAGCGGGAAACGAAGTGAACATTCTAAACCAGCAGATAACTCGGGTTGTGCTCATCGGCATACCGAAGAACATGAGGTGAAAAACGGGTTCCTGTCCTTGCCCTATCAGAGGGCCACTAAGTATGCGGGACAGAGTGCGATGAAATCTGGAACGGATATAAACACACATACGGAAACTTTAAATAAAACCGACCCTGTTGGGTTCACTAGTTATACGACATTAATATTGTCCTGCCCCTTCATCAAGCTAGGTTACTGCACACAGGATTCTCCTGGCCGTTGATCAATAGGCCAGTCAACCCGTTCCATACAGGATGTCTCACCACTATACGTGCTCAGAGTAATCCGCGGACCGCAAGACTACGACTTGCTGTCTTTGTGGTGCTGAACCTCCGTACCGCTTGCCAGTGCCTCATGAGAATAGGCTTTGAGATGACCCGACAACCGCTTCGACTTCCGTCGGTAATGGTTCTTGTCGCTCATCATTTACTGCTGCGGACTCGGAGTCGCATGGCCCAAGTAACCTGCACGTGATGACTAGCTCGACGTGGCACCAAGCTGGGGCGTGGCGCAGGTACTTTGGATCCTCAATGAACGGGGCCCAGGTTGGCCATATTCTAGGACATGTTAAACCTCATCGTGCGACGGAGAGTAGATGAGTCACCAGTAACAGACGACACCCTGGTCAATGAGAAATCTAGGTACCTTAGGTCAATGATGGAGCATAACTCTAAGCGACGAATCATACTTGGTTTGTAACACGTTGGAACCTGGGAGATAAATTTGTTCCGTCGTGAACGGCGCAGTCAGTGTGACCGCCCTGTAATGACGTGAGCGGAGAGCAACAAGTGGATCAGAGCGAACACCGAAGGGTAATCAAAGTTTGGAATCCAGTAACTTTCCGCTGTGGTGTGGATGGGGTGAGCGAAGCTCCAACGGTGGAAACAGGGTGTAAGGGAGTGAGAGCCAGAGGGATGCTCCAGCGTGGATACGTCGTGTATCCCAAGACCAAGAAATCACGGTCTCGATAGAGAGACTTACCTAAGCCATCCGAGTCCGAGCCGATCTACAAGGTGGGTCAGACACCGACGTGGGCAGAGAAGGCATAGATTTACCAAAGCTGCTGTCCTCAGATTACTGATGCTGAAATACGGTTACAGGTCAGATCCGTTCGATGGGAGCAAAAGTGGGCGTACAAGCTGTGATCCACTATCGGATGTTGGGAGAGGTGTCTGGACGTTCATGGTGGGTGGGTTTCAAAGAGGATACTCAGCCGATGCTGGAAACCAAAGATTACACGGTGACCGCGCGAGGGATCCTCCGAGTCAACGAAACAGGGTTGGTCTTACCATACTAGTAGATGACGCGAAGCGTGTCAGAGCCCGACAATCTGAGATAAGGTGGGCATGAGCAGGCATCGGCGTGTCCTTCTGACCTCGTAAAGATAGAACTCACCGTTTGGCATGTTAGCCTTGAGGCTTGGAGCGTGGAGCCTCAAGCCGCTGTTACGACGTAATATAAATCATGGCAGTGGTGTAGATACCAAGCAAATACTTTGGGCCCAGCGTGACATTTCGTTGAAGCGGCGTGCCAATATATATAAGCTACCTGGGCTACAAACGCATTGCCTACGCAGTCTTTCCTCCCTCCTTCACCACCATGTCCAACGCGGAGACTGGGAACTTCGAGTTCCAAATCGACCTTCCCCTTGAAGCCCTTCCCCTTCCTTACATCCCCAGCCCCGAGCTTCCGAATCTGGACTCCGACGTGGAACCCGATCTAAACGGCGAGCCACTGGCGGTCCAGCTTGAGGGAGCTCCGCGGCCCCACCTCGTTGAATACGCTATCTATCCTTGTGAGTTTACTATCGTTCAACGTGAACACACTGACTCACTGGAGTCATTACTAGTCACCCTCTTTTCGGTTTACAATAGGTTAACGGCCAATTGGTGGCTATTGTCTATCGACTGTGTCCTCGCAATCACTAGTTGCATCCTCAACACCGACGGTGTGCTGCTTGATATCTCCACAACCCTCGCGCTCGATATACAGGTCGTTCAGTGTATCATCGACAAGGTGATTGCTTTCCACCAAATCTATCCAGATTATGTTTTCGTTCGTGATGGGAGTGAGTACTCCCATCGACTTGAGTGCCGTTCACGCGCTAACTTACCGGTCGTACTAAATAGCTCCGATCGAGCTTGAACAAAACCATGACCTCGTCCTTCAGCCAACGCCCGACGCGCTCTTTTTACGGAGTCACGTCTTGATCCAGGTGAGTACATACACCTTTCCGAATACATTCAACCAGCCCATTGAAGTCCCAGGTTCACGACACCGCCTACTTATACCTGGAGAAGGTCCGCGATGCCGTCGATAGGTTCCTAATGTCGGATGCAACCGCGGCATGGACTTGGCTTTGGCATGGAACCGGCGACGTTGCCGCCGCCACTGAATGGTCGGACGCGCTCGGCTACTCATTTTGGCATGGACAGTCTGGCTCCGACATGTTTTGGTTCGGAGGTCTCGTCGTCCGGAAATTCCTCCATACCACACTTCGTGATGCGTCGTCCGGCATGTGGATCAGTGTCTTGGAAGTTCTTTACGAAAACTCATCCCTTTCGGTGCCGGTACTGACGCGCAGGATCGAGAAGGCATCATTCGTTCTCGCATGGGTATGTCGTTTTGTCCACTGTTTGTTTGTTTTTTCTGATTTACTTTCTATTTATTAAGCTGATCGTGGAGCTGCGCGCCTTAATATTCCACCCATACCTGTTTGGTCCGGAGGTTCCCTTGACCCCGGACCATGTCAAGATGGTCGCTCTTGAACAGGACTGCATTCTCACTTATCTCGACATGATCCGGATACCTGATGACGTGCTCACCGTCAGTTTGGAAGATTGGTTGTTATTCCGTCCTGTATCGGACATCTAGCTTTCAGCACTGACCAGTAATACTTTCTTCCTTTCCTTACTCTTTCTGCCCATGTATCTTGTCAGATTTTAGTCTCGTCTAGTTGTTCCGAGCAGAACGTATCGTACTTGTTGTCCGGATATCACGCGTCACACTATGGCTTAAAATGGCATGTCACGCTTTTACACTCGAGTATATATTTTACGACATTGGACTTGATATGTTCCCACCCCCTTGTTCCGTTGCAAACACTCTCAAATCACGATGGACAGATCCACTATAACGAAGGGTCACAGCACACCCATTTCCGAACTCTCGAATGTAGACCCAAAGTTGTTTCAGGAGCCTCTCCCCCCGAATCCAGAAGTTTCCCTCGCTATGAGCCAGGTAGCTCGCACATATCACGAAAATGTTCGCAAGCGAGCCGAACATAAGGTGGAGTCATAACATTTTGCAATCTTTCTGATCTCACGAAGTTCCTCAGGTTCGAGCCGCCGCACGATCCACTACTCAAGATCTCCTTGGGAAGAAGTTTATTCTTGCGTTGCAAAAGAAGAATGCGTGTGCTGCCGCCATGGCGGATGCTGAGCGCGTATGCATGGAGTCCGAGTGCCTGTTACGCCAATTTCTCGGCGAGGCTGCAGTTCAAGAGATCAAACGCGAACACGAGGCCGATGTGGGATGTCCCATAGACGATACAGTTACCAGGCTCAAAATGCTGGATATCTCTGCATCAATTGTTTCATCCCCGCCCAACCGGTCGACTCGGTAAGGTTGTAATTCCATAATCGTATGATGGGACTGAGCCCCCATAAACAGGCCTTCCAGGCATTCTTGAACCTTTTCTTGTTGTATCTCAACGCTGTGGGTTTGGACTTTTTCCTTTTTCTTTTCGTTATGCGATATCCCACTGTATCAAGAGCTAGTTTGAGTCGTACAAGATTCTGGTCTGAGATGTATTATCTACCCTTTCGACATATCCAATTTCCAGCTTATCATTGTCATACCACATGTCACACAATCACAGTTGCCGCGTCTGACTCGGAAGGGATAACCGCTGGTGAAACAACAGTGAATGAATGTTCTCTGTAAAACAAAGAATACCCAATTGGGAGTACAACCACCCTGCGCTGGTCTTTCTTTCCCACCACCAACCTCAACGCCGCCTTGCTGGCCGTCCAGATCGTTGGCAGTCGTGGCCGTCTTCCTTCGTTGTCGCTTGCTCGTTGTCCCCTTCTATCGGCAGGCTTGACGCTGGCCATCTTGCTGCTGGTCATCCAAATCGTTGGGGGTCGTGGCTGTCTTCATCCAGGTACGTCGTTGCTTACTCATTGTCTCCTTCCATCAACAGGCTTGACACTGGCCATCCAGATCATTTGGAGTCGTGCTTGTGCTCTATTGTTGCTTGCTCCATTGGCAGGTTCGACGCCCCACGTCCCTGATCGCCTCTGCAGCCAGCAGACCGTCTCACTACATCGTCATCCTGGACAAAATCTTTAACAACCACATTGAGCCGTAAGTCTGGAGGCTAGCGTACCATGGTAATCGGAATCGAATCTTGTTACAGTTTGCAGGAGCTCGCTTTTGCCTTGTGTCACGCGCATTAGCCATCTTTTGTGACAACATTCCTCCGAGTCTGTCCCCCCCGCACGTTTTTCTGTGATGTCTTGTGTTCGGAAACACCCAAATATGTCTGGTAAGCCTCGATGGGTCTCCAGTTCAATTGAACAGATATTCGACATACAGCAGCGAGACATTGCAAGTCCCGCGTTGATGAAGATGGCCGTCGAGTCCTTCTAAAGGGCCACAAGTGTCCAGCGAAAAATCCTGTTTTGGGAACATCGCGCCGAGGACGTTCTCGTGCCGCTACCAGAGGCCCACACTGCTCGCAGTCGCCGTCAACAGGACACTCGACAAAGCGGCGTGTAAGTAGTACTATGTATCTCGTGCACCCTAACCCTTGATCTCACTATCTCGAGCAGAGGACTATGGCCCCTGCACGGACTGATCATGTTCAGGATGGAACATTGTCAACAATGTCTGGTGTTGCATCGGATCTACTAGTGTCTTGCTTTGCGGTTGCGAGAGAAGTGCCGCACGTAGGACACAACATTCCACTACCCAGTGCCTGGATTTCTGTAAATCGTCTCGTCGGAACAGAAATCCATTGCTCGGCTGTGATCAAGATAGGTACGTCGCACTATTGGGCAAAATGCTGAGAATGGTGTCTCGGATGCAGTGAAAGCATTTGTGAAAGCATTCAAGAGTTCGTGTGTGAATAGCATCTCATTACTCCAATTGAAGAGACCATGGTTTCCGAGGTTAGCACCAAGTGAGCGGCGTGCATGGCGACAGACTGGGCAGCGTAAGAGCCCAATATGAACAGGAGTTGATTTTGTAAGGTCATACACTGTCGCAGGCATCACTATCGAGTTTCGATATGGTAGACAGGTCACGGTAGCATCTGATATTGTCATGCCACATGCATCGTGCAGATTCATCAAGGGGGAAATGGATTATATTGAAAGATAGATGGGGAGCGTCGTATGAAGCCTCAGGTGGCAGGGAACACCATCGCGGAGGTGGAACAGTAGCACCGCGTGCCTTCCCAAGCTCGTCAGTGCGGGTGGCTGCATTCATGAGCAGACTATTTTCGGTATCCTCCATAGAGAGATCATCTGTATTCAGAGATGACGTGACAAGGCCAGTCGACATGGCAAACGTGACAGCGTATGGGCGGTGCTTGCAGGTATCTGCATATCGGCACGACTGGCAGTGCCATCGTCCATCACGTTGAAGTTTAGTTCGTTTTCCCGATTCATGGTGTCCAATAGAAGATGTGCACGAGAAAATATACTTGTCAACAAAGGGTGTCATGTGCAGTAGCACAGCAGGGGGCAATGGGTGGGGGCAATGCAGGTCATTCTTTCGAACGCCAACACTTCTGATTGCACAGTATCCTGGTGAATGCACAAATTGGTCGCTTCCACTACAAGCAGTCGCACGCCATCCCGTAATCACCAGCGTCACGAGGCAAACGAACGATGTGGATATACGTTCCAATCTGGTTTCACGAAGTGAGCTGCAAGCGAATAACTAATTGCACTGGACGCACTGACCTTTAGGACGTCTTGTCTGGTGTCCTAGTCTTGCATTACCCATACATGTGGGTCAAGGCGAAAGACCGAACCAGCAGTGGATAACGCATGCATGAGGCTCAACGACAACGTGATCCTCCGAGTCGATACACTCGGATAAGAATGCACTGACGGCCAAAACATTATTGGGCCCTGAACAGCAGGAGGGGCTCGGGGGTCGTAAAGAGGTTGGTCGACTGATATCCGAGTCTGACATGTCCGAGCACAAACGCTTGGCTGGACGTTGCGACGTGGCGTGATTGTTGATGATTGGCGTTGGCGCGGAAACACCATGGAAGAAGAGGCTGAGCCAGATGTCCGGTGTGAGAGAGTGCTCTCACTTCGACGGGAGAACATCGATACAGCAGTTCAGAGCACGTCAGTGGGAGGTAGCTGACGTGTCAGGAAGGTACCTTCCATTATAAGCTCCACACTGGCACCACGCGGAAGGAGCCAAGGACTGCGTGGTGCCCGCACAGCATCGGATGTTTTCGGATTTCTGGATGGCTGTATCTCGAGAGATCACAAAATCTGTCAAAGTGCCTGCGATGTCCCATTCACAATCGATCTGGCCGTACCGCTTGCAAAAAAAACGTCTCCAAATTCTTCACCTGACGATATGGGAATGCCGGTGAGAAAGATCCGTAGATAAAAGGAAACGTAAAGAAGAGATTATGTACCGAGGATCTCGTTCTGAACGAGTTCGTCATGAATGCCACCGCTGCTAATATTCATCGTACATCCTGTGGCAGTCGCTGCGGCCCTGAAGGATGACAAACCTCGCCGTCAGACGCGATCAAGGACAAGGAGCATTTCACGTACTCGAAGCACTTCTTGACTCGGGTAGCGGTCTCATACACTTCCTTGGTCGTCGGCGCGTGAACACACCAGCTGTACTCGGTCACTCGAACTTGAACATCCAAACTGAATGCGGAAAACAAAAGAGGGCTCACTTCATCTTACTAGTGTTGTTGAGGATGACTACGAGCCAACTTGAAGGTCTCTCAGCGACATTGACACCAAGATAACAGCGAACGACGGACTGTCTGGTGCCCAATCCCGCCTCCAAAGACGCCATGCATGCGATGCGTGGGCTTAACTTGCTGACGCAAGAGTCCAATGTTGGTGTATGCGAGCACGGTAGTGTTGAGGGCGTTCTGGCCCTGCCAGGGGCTAAGGCCGGCGTGTGCACTTGGAACGGCGAAACATGAGACAAAGCGAGAAAAGGGTGTGTTCACGAGTTCCTCACGTGTGTCCGCTATAGTCCACTTGGCGCTGGATGACGCCCAGCGAGCTGCTCAGGCTTGCACTGTGTGGCGGGCCAGGGGGGCGGATGACACCTAAGTCGAGCACATCAACGGCACGTGTAGAAAAGGACCGGACGATACCCACATCAGGCACACGTCCAACCCTTCATACGCGCCTTTCTCCCACAACTGCCAGTCCACCTTGCCCGATCGACCCTCTTCACCTGAAATTCAACGTCGGCTCCTCCGGATGCTCAACAGCCGAGAAAGCACGCACCAGGTGTCCCAAGCAACACCACCTTGCCCTCGATCCCTAACTCCACCATCGCCGCCTTGACCGCACATGCGACCGCCACCCCCGCGATCCCGATAAGGTTGCGCCCGCACGCATGCCCGATCCTGAGGAGCGCGTCCATCTTCGAGTTGACAAGGACCAATGCAAGCTACAGGCGGGAACCAATCAGCAGAGTTGAAGAGGGATACCCGACAGCGGACATACTCGTCCACAGTTGCCCGTCTAGAAGGCAAACGAAAGGGATATGGCATCACTGAGTTCTCGGGTGAGCGAAAACGAGCGTCGACAGGCGATAGCTTTGAGGCTGCGGGTACGGGTACGGACTGTTCTAATTGATGTTGCAGACCAAGGTAATAGAAAGAGGCAATAACTCGAGGCTGGCGGGTGCGTATGGACACATTGTGGCACTATACCCGCGGTGGCATGGGGGGAGAAAGTGGAGGGAGTGACGGCGAGATCATGGAGGTAGATAAACGACAACAGCCTCCCAAAAAAGGCATACCAAAATGAGTAATCCTCGCGCCACAAAGAACATTCAATCCAAGCAAGACAGGGATTAGTCATTCCTTGTTATTTTATCAAAGACGGTCCCACTCGGAAGGACTCACAACTAGCATTAGAAAAATGGCTACTGTCGATGAAGGGACTTTTACACAAACATGTGTATGTGGGCGTGCATATACTGATCTAGGTGCCTTTTCCCGCCATGAGAAGGGATGTCGCAAAGGCAAGAAGCGACTCTCAGGTGCCCTCGCCAGGGCAAAGGAAGTCTATCACGCCAAAAGAGCCCGACGTAGGGCACTCAGTCCAGGTGAAAATCCTTTCATTGGTGACCGTGACGAGCCTGCGAATGGTGCTTTAGAAATCATTGAAGACCTGCCTTCATCGGATTTGCAAGTAAGAAAAATGACCTTGCTTGTTCGCCTTTCGGTCTGAACTTTCTACTTTAGACAGTCTTTCTGCAGCAACAACCATCAGATAACCAGCCAAACCCAGTGAACCAAAGGTCGCGACGCCTCAATCGCAGACCACCTTTACGATATCGAGACATACTCCCAGAGAACCTGCCATCTCTTCCTCCTTCTGAAGCTTTGTTGAACCCAAAAATAGCTTCCGAACGAGATATCCCCACCCCGTCGTCCCAAACTATTCCCTCCACCTCCGCAAAGCAGTCTACTCGATCCCTCTATGCCTCAATTCGCAAGCTAGTCAAGACCCAGATCAACAAATTTGGACTTTTCCGTGTATACAACGCTGACTCGCTGCCTCCACATGACCCGGAGGATCCTTATTCGGTCGAAACCATGCGCTCAGCGTGTATCGATTCAGAACCCTCTGGGTCGGGTGTCTCGAACAAGTCTCCTGAGAATCCATATCATCCCTACCCCAATGAGAGCGCGATGCGCCTCGGGGATTGGTATTGGAATCACGGGGCTCAGAAATCGAAGGAGAGCTTTAGACAGCTGCTTGACATCGTTGGCGACCCTGCCTTTGAACGTTCTGCCGTGTCCCAGACCGCATGGGGTACCATTGATGCGCAACTCGGATACAATCAGTTCGATGGGGATGCTCCGGAGTGGTTGAAAGAGGACGACGGTTGGAAATGCTCCTCTGTCACGATCTCGGTACCCTTTCACAGTCGATCAAGGAATCCAGGACCGAAGGACTATACCGTCGACAGTTTTTATCATCGCCCTCTCCTCTCGATCATCAAGGAAAAGATTACGAATCCGGTCCACGCATCACACTTTCACCTCGAACCATACGAACTGCGATGGCATCCACCTCACCGGGATCACGACATCAGAGTGCACAGTGAATTGTTCACGTCCACAGCATTCCTTCAGGCGAATCAGGCTCTCCAAGATGCACCACCAGAACCAGGATGCAATCTTCCTCGCGTCGTCGTGGCGCTGATGTTCTGGTCCGACTCGACCCACTTGGCTGCGTTCGGTGATGTCAAGTTGTGGCCACTTTACGTTTATTTCGGCAACGAATCAAAGTACCGCAGGTGCCAACCTAATAATAACCTTTGTTCCCATGCGGCGTATTTCCAGGTGGTATGTCTATGTAGTCTCTTTTAAACCAATCTCATTCTTTCTCCAGTTACCGGACAACTTCAAGGAATTTCTGGTGGAACATTTGGGCGATAAAGGTGCAAGCAATGCCCTGCGAACTCATTGCCAACGGGAGTTATTCCATGAGCAGTGGAAGATACTCCTTGACCCGGAATTCTTGGAGGCCTACCTGCATGGGGTCGTGATTACTTGTTGCGATGGCATCAAGCGTCGCTTCTATCCTCGGATATTTACATATTCTGCTGACTATCCAGAGAAGTACGTGTTTTGTTCTGTTGGATTATCTACTGACATCATACTACTTTTGTACATATAGGGTGTTAATCGCATGCATAAGGAACCTTGGAACATGTCCGTGCCCAAGGTGTACCATTCCTATGGAAAGTGTCCCTGATATGGGTAGCCAAACGGATATGTCTGAGCGACAACTAATGGCTTGGGTCGACAATGAAGACCGACAAAGCACAATCCTCGAAGCCCGAAGACTGATCTACGAGGAAAACTATGCTGTTACCTCCGCTCATGTTCAGGCGCTCCTCAAAGCCGAGTCCTTGATTCCCACCCTGGTAGGTGTGGAGCCAGCTCCGACAGGTTCGCCATGCTGACAGCCGTAGGATGCTTTCTCAGAAAGGCTGAGTATCTGCGGCTTCAGCGTATTTTCGGTGCTTGTAGTCGATCTACTCCATGAGTTCGAGCTTGGCGTATGGAAAGCTATCTTGATCCACCTTCTACGCATGGTCGAGAGCTTGAGAGGCAACAAGCTGTGTGAACTCGATCGAAGGCAAGTTGGCGTAACCTCAATGCTGACTTTCACTAAGTGTACACACCATATACAGATATCGCCAGGTTCCTACATTCGGGAGAGATACCATTCGACGCTTTTCAAAGAACGTGTCCGAGCTGAAGAGAATCGCGGCCCACGATTTCGAAGATCTGCTCCAGGCATGTAGTGCTTTAGTACCTATCACTCAAGAATTGACTGAATCGAGTTCCACAGTGTGCCCTCCCTGTATTCGAAGGGTTACTGCCCGAACCCCACAACACAGTTGTGCTTAGGCTGCTATTCCTACTCTGTCAGTGGCACGGACTGGCGAAACTGCGAATGCATACTGACGAGACGCTTCGTGTGATGGACAACATCACCCGGTCTCTCGGTGACGCCACGCGCTCTTTCGTGACCGACACATGCCCATCATTCGATACCAAAGAACTCAAGTGCGAGGCCCAAGGGCGCCAACGTCGTGAGACTCGCGCTCGATCGCGGCACGAGGGCACTAGTAGGAGCTCCGAGTCCACTGTCGCTATATCAACGCGCAGACCAAAAGCTCTCAATCTCCGTACGTATAAGCTTCATGCGCTCGGTGACTATACGGCCTCAATCCGGAGGTTCGGAACCACAGATTCCTACTCAACACAGGCGGTGAGTAGCTGCCTATCGTGCATCACGCCAGTCCTGACCTTTCTTTAGGGCGAACGGGAGCATAGAGTTGGGAAAGGGAGGTATACACGCACTAGTAAAAAGAACTTTGTTCGTCAGTTGACCCGGATAGAGCGACGGGAAGCGAGGATACGCCGCATTCGCGAGTCCAAGATCGCTTGCGGTCCACCTGAACTTGTGCCAACTGTTCCAAACGAACACTATAATATTGCGAAATCACAGAACAACCCAATCATTCTTGATTCTTTCCTTCGTCAAAATGCGGACGATCCGGCGATAGCGGTATGGATTGACATTGTATCCCATGTTGACTAAGATTGAACGAGGTGATAGGATTTCATTCAGAAATTGAAGCGGCACCTCCTTCCTCGCATCAAATCATTCCACTCCAATGCCCCTGAACCAAGTGCCGATACCGTACTCCCAGGTCTTGATAATACCTACAACGAATCTGAGGCCACATTCAATCACGTATTGCTCAAAGGCGATCGCATCTATCGGCATAATATCCTTCGCATCAACTACACTACGTACGATGTCCGTCGTGGCCAGGATGTCTGCAACCCGAACACTGACCATCGCGATATAATTATGTTGGCCGGCGGAACCACAGACTCCGAAGGCTCGAGAATCCCGCGCCGTTTTTGTTATGCTCGAGTCATCGGTGTATATCACGCAAACGTCCAGTACATTGGCCCTGGGCTAAATGATTACAACCCACGACGACTCGACTTCTTGCACATCCGATGGTTCGAATTGGTCCCACCCGATTTTCAAAGTAGTGGGCTCGCATTGGACGTGGTGCGCTTCATCCCAATGGCCAGCACGGACGCCTTCGACTTCGTCGATCCCGCAGATGTACTGCGGGGTTGTCATCTTATTCCTTCCTTCGCCAAAGGCCGGTTGCACCCAGACAACACCGCGTTATCTTGCATAGCGAGGGATTCTGATGACTGGAGATATTACTACGTTAACAGGTACTGCAGTATACCTTGGATGTTATATCTATTCAGTGCTGATGCTACGGTGCGAAGGTTTGCGGATCGGGACATGTTGATGAGATTCCATTGGGGCCTTGCTCCTGGCCACGCCTACTCTCATTCCAGGGACGCTGCGGTGGACGAGGTGGTGTTAACCAACGACCGTTCACATGCTGACACCTCGCATACCGATTATATGCCCACCATTTCTGGGACATCGCGTTCTCCGCCCGACGAATTCGACGACCTCAACAATGAATTCTCGCTGTCTGATGTAGACTGGGATCTGTCAGGAAATGATTACTCGGAAGGAGATACAGGTTCGGGACGCACAGATGAGCCTTCCCTTTGCCATGCCGTCACTCGCATCTCTTCTGCCAATGAATTGAATGACCTGGATCCCTGTCTGTCGCTCGCAGATCTGGATGCTCTTGCCTGGGAAATGTCTGAGGACGAAGGTGACGGGAATGGTGACGAATCAGATGATGACACTGATGCCTCCGAGCTGTATGAGATGTATCAGGGTGATGGAGACTGGGAAGAAGACGAATAGAGTCTGGTGGGTCAAAGAAACGAGGCTAAGTTGCCGCATACTCCAAGTCAGTCACAGGTTGTATAACATAATCATTGGCTATGGACAGCTATTAAACTCATATTCACATTCATATCCTCACCCGGATATCCATTCACAAGCCTCGATTGTCAGTATCAATGATATTCACTTACCCCAGCCGCTCTACTCTGGTTGTCTTGTCAGCCAGGACGTCGAAGCCAACCACCGTTGATACGTCTGCTTCTAGTACATACTACTACACAGCTACACTGTCTTCGTATTCCGAACTTCAACGAGCTCATCTGACTTGTCATGTCACTGGCACGCCATTCAGCCTGAGTAAGCTTTTGCCGGACGGAAGTTTGTAAGGGTTGGTGATGCTTCAACTTCGGAGTGAAGAGCCACTGGCATGACGGCCCAGTATTGGGTTCATGAAAGTGTTCAGTCTAAGGCTCACGCGTTCAAGTTATGCACGTTCCACTTGCAAGTTACAGTACTTACTTCTGGAATCCGCCCGCGCGCCGCCTCAACCAACCGCGGACAGTAACAACTTCATGTTACCCCCGGTACCCGAAACCCCCGCTCTATGCACTCCGGCAATCGACGATTCAGGCGGCAACTGCCAGTGAGCAATATTCGATATTCAGGAATACCGCCCTCTGTGCATCCCCACCTCACATCTGTCTTGGCATCTCCGCCGGCGGGGCGTCAATCGAGCCGTCATGCACGCTAGCCGTTTTCGTCTGCCCGTTTCAGACAAAGGTCCAGCGAGAGCCTTCCGACGTTTCGTACGCCCGCTGCTGAACATGCTTTCGACGCATGATGCTCCTCGTATCGTGTACCCGTCCTTCGTGACCGCTGCGATGCGGCCACGACCACATGGGAAGCTCCCAGTCCCGTTCCTCCTCTATATGCTCGCTCGCTTTCTCCGACCCATGGCCAACGCCGATCTGGTAATCAAGAATCCTGATTTGTGTCGGAAGAGCCCCAGGCCAAGTCGAACTCCACACACAAGCGTTGTGCCAGCCTCACCGATGGTACCGACTGATCCTACAATCCGGCCCGACCTTGCTATGGTAATCTTACACCCTACCTTGCCCACCCAACTCCAGACGCTGCAGTCAGCCCTGACCCAGTGAGAGCGATGTCACTGACTATACATGAGCGCTTGACCGATAACAAAGGAAGTTGAAATCCTAATACCGACGATGTCACCCTGTCGTCAATATTAATGCCGAATTTCTTCTGCGCGACCCAAGATGGCCTGCTCTTGTAGGAAGAAGTTCCGCAGTAGATGTATTCTCCATCGGTTAGTCACTTACCTTCCTTCCGCTCATTATTCCTTGTCTCAACTGAACTGCAAGTTTTCCTTCACGCTACTCTGGCTCGTGATGAGTCAGATAGTACTCGTCAATCAAATCCAACCCGACATTGGTGCATGACACTCCATCATGCTCAGACACCAAAGCGACACAGCCCAAGTGCAATGACAACGTCGAAACATGATGCAAATATGCCGCCAGTGCAGACTCAATTCTGTGCGCATGTCTACGGGATTGGAAGGGAGTGAATTCATGCCGAACGCATACGTGGAATGTCCCCAAGTATGCGGGAATTTGAAGTCCCAAAGAAATTCCCAGTACATACGGCGAACAGCAACGATCGGGTCAAGACGAAGCGGCGGCACGTATTTCATCGGCAAACCGCTGAAGTCCAGGAAGATCGAGTTGGTGTGCGATCTGGAGCCAAGCGAGGACATTGAGGCGAAGGCAGGGCTCAGTTGGACGCGACTCGGCAAGTCAGCTATTCATCTGTCATGGCCAAAGTGCGCATCGAAGCGCGTTCATATGAGCGTGCCAGTGACGCGGTGTTGCCGAGAGTCTGGACTTATCAGCTGGTATTTGATTTGTCTTTCTACGCGTACGCTCTTTCATACTCACTATAATAGTGACGGGCTTAGTACTAGAGTCGCCATATGACAGCTGGCAGCTATCTCTAAATTTATAGAAATTTGCTACGGGAAGGCGTCCACTCACTATAATGAACCTTAGGTTGACAGTTTCCCTCTACCATATCGGGAATATGTAGCTGTACCGCGTGATCTATCCTTCGTCTCTTTTGACCATGTCGACACAACGCGACATTTCAAAGACAGCGTGGACGACTATGGCAAGATACAGTCTCGTTTTCGCCGTGGATATGCTCGTTCATCGATATGAGCGTACCAGCACTCTGACACAAAACGAATCGTCTCATGGACACGGAATTCAGCGACTGAGGTACATCGAACCACTCGGTCTCTCTTACTACGTCTTCCCCGGCGCGTCACTCGTCAAATTCTTGGTCAAGGTCATATTTCTATTTGCGCCTAATCCGGGTGGGTTCGTCGCGCAGAGGATCGCTTTCGCCTCTGCACTGTCCGCACCGCAGCTTTCACCATTACTGAATCTATCCACTCAGAACTGTGCGCATAGAGAAAGTCTACGCGTCGAAAACGGTATCTTTTCTTCAAAAAAAGAAAAGCGTCAAAAACCTTTGATTCGGGTGCCAACACCGTTACCAACGGCCCACTCACCACCATAGAAGTCGACCACCGCGGTCAACCGCTCGATACACCAGGAATAAAGTACGGACTAGCAGTACGTCTCTTCAACCACTTCCCACCCTCATGCGTCTCACCGTCTCTAGGGTATACCCCACCGACCTTCTTACCCAAGAACCTCTGGGAGCAGTTCCATCGGTGAGATAACTGGCTTTTTTCATGTACATGCATTGACGTCCCCGTAGAACAGGCAACGTTTATTTTTGATCCTGGTCATCTTTTCACGTAAGTGTGGGGCTCATCGTTCCACTCCCTAGTCTAATGCTTCCCCATTTTTGGCGCCGCCTCTACTGGGTCCGCTGCCTTTCCTATCCTCTTCATCTCCTAGTAGATTCACAATCGTCGCCAAGTTAGTAACACGTTCATCCACGACCGACCTTTTTGTTCATCGTCGAGCTCACCATTCACGACAGCGACGGCGGCATAGAAGACGATCTCCAAGAGCTAGAGCAAGACATTGACATGAGAAAGCAAGGTATCCTCCGGTACGTGCCACGATAGCCTCGACGTCTGGTTCGGTCACTGACGACCACTCCGCGGCGTCCAGGTTGCAGGCAGCCTCGGAAGATTACCACCATGTGCTTTCCAAGAAGAAAGAGTTTCCGGCTTCGGGAGAGGCGGAGAAGCTCATGCCACTCGACGCGCTTGGGATCGTCATGGTCACGCGCGGGGAGGAGTACGGGGACGACTCGGCGTTTGGTGCGTATCCGTTCGCGTCGACCTGTCGTTGCTCCATGATTGATACCGTCTCTTGATAGGCAACTGTCTCGTCGCGTTGGGCAGGGGCACATTGCAAGATCGCGACGGTGCAAGAGGCGTATGGGCTCACGTTCCGGGATACGTTCCTCGAGTCGTGCGACAAGTTTGCGCAGGATATCAAGGACTATGAGTACCCGCGTAAGAAACTGGACAATCGTAGGTGAGTTAGTGATCGCTGGATGGAATGGTGCCCGGTCTTATACGGTCCAGGCCGAACTACGACGTGGCTATCACCAAGCTAGAAAAGATCAAGAACTGTAAGAAAGAGAAGGAAAAGGAAAGACGGGAGGCTGAAGACGAACTGCAGCGGTGTCGGCTACGCTTGTGAGTATCTTCGTTTCGTTTACGCTGCTAATCTCCGATACTTATGCGAAAACAGTGAAGGGACGTGCGCTCTCGGATACAGACGATCCAGGAGAACGAGATATCGCAGCGACGCGAACTGGCCAACTTCCTTGACGTCCAACTCGGTTTCGCGCGGCAATACTTGAGATGCTGCAAGACGTGAAAGCGAGCTGGTGCAACGAGTAATCGTTCTTTGGTAGCCTCTTGACGTATGACTGACATGCTCGCACGCAGGGTCGACCTTGACCAAGTTCGAGGAAATGAGAGTCAGTTCTCAATCGCTCGCCTTTTCCTCTGCGAGCGACGACAAGTATGCCACTGCTCGCTCTACGCGGTCTACCCTTTCAAATTGCACCCCATCGGTGGAATCGGGGGATGGACCAGGCCGTCTCACCCCCGTACGACGCAAGCCCAACTTATCACGGCCTACCTCACGGGCGTCTTACAAGCGTTCCGATAGCAACATTCCCGCTACTGGAAACGAGGGTACCACTAAAGCCAGTAAGAGGATAAGCGTCCCGAAAAGCTGGGGTATCTCTGACGACCTCGTTAGATTGAGTACATATTTTCAGGCGAGACCGGCACGCTCACGCAGAACGTCATGGAGTTCCAAAAGTGTTCCATCCACGGTGTGGTGTACGGCGGAGGCGTCACGGAGGCGCAACGCGAGAAGGTCGCGCGGACACCGTTGAGCCCGAGGGGCTCACACGCAAGCTTGCCGCGCTCAAAGACACGATGGTGTCCAAGCTCTCCAAAGCGTTCAAAAACAGGTGGGTATAGATCGAAAAGCTCACGCTCATCTCGCCCAAGCTAGCCGAGGACATGTCAAACCGGACATCCGAGCAATCGGGACACATCGCCGCCCTTTTCCGCGCGCTGGCGCTTTGTCACACCGTCCTGGCGGACAAGCTGGTGCAGACGGAGAAACCGTGGTACCTCGAGTACAAGGCAGAGTCGCCGGACGAGACTGCCTTCGTGGGTGCTGCGAGGACGTCTGTGGGCGGATCCAGGGACACGATCGATATCGAGGTGACGGGTCAGCCCGAGCGGTACACGCTGCTCAAGACGATCGAGTTCAACAGTTCGCGGAAGCGGATGAGCGTGATCGTGCGCCAGATGGTCGGATCATTCTGTACTGCAAGGGCGCTGACTCGGCCATCTATGGACGGCTTTCGGTCAAGGTTGATCCGACGCTCAAGGACAAGACGAGTGAAGACGTGGGCATGTTTGCCAACGGGGGGTTGAGGACACTCTGTGTGGCGTACAAGGTGTTGGTTGAGGACGAGTTCTTGATGTGGGTGAGGACGTATGATGCGGCAACCGCGGCGGTGGAGAATCGGGAGGAGGTTGAGAAGGCAGCATTGAGCATCGAGTAAGAGCTCATGTTACTTGGCGCGACGGCGCTCGAGGCGCTCGAGACGGTGCATCGCGCGGGCATCGATCCTCACCGGTGAGTCAGTTGGTTTGGGCGCGATGTCCTCGTTCCTGATACACCTCTTTTACAGGCGATAAGCTGCAAATGGCCATCGAGATCGGGTTTAGCTGTAATCTACTCAAGCATGACATGGAGATCGTGATCCTATCGTCTGACTCCCTGGAGGGAACGTGTGCACAAATCGAAGCTGGGTTGAACAAGATTACGTTTATACTCGGCCCCTTCGTCCTTGGATCCGCGCAAGCGAGGTTTTGTACCTGGTGCTCAGGCTGCGTTTGCGGTCGTCATTGACGGGGAGACGTTGCGACATGCGTTGACGCTGGATATCAAGCCTTTGTTCCTCAACCTTGGCACGCAATGCGAGACGGCTGTATGCTGTCGTGTGTCGCCTGCTCAGAAGGCATTGACGGTGAAGCTGGTATGTTCTTGTGTCCGACTTCCAGAGGGCCCGGGTATATTCATGAACTCTCCAAGTTGAGGAGGGCCGGAAAGCGATGACATTGTCGATTGGTGACGGTGCCAACGACGTGGCGATGGTTCAAGAGGCAAACGTCGGTTGTGGATTGCTGGTTCACGAAGGTTCACAGGCTGACATGTCGGGGGACCATGCGTTTGGCCAATTCCGGTTCCTGACAAAGTTGCTCCTCGTTCATGGACGCCGGTCATATCAACGTGTCGCAGACCTGCATAGCAGCTTTTTCTACAAGGTGCTTCGCGTGCAGTGATCGATTGTGGGGTTGATCGACTGACACTGGTTGCAGAACGTCATCTGGACGCCGGGCATGTTTTGGTTCCTCATCTACTCCTAGTGCGTTATTGAATGTCGGTCATGCAAACCACGGAGACTCATTTGTCATTCTCGGACAGCTTCGACGCGACATATCTGTATGATTACAGTTTCATCCTTCTCTACAACTTGATTTTCACGTCACTACCTGTTATCGTGGCATTTCGATGCTTTGGTGGGAATGCCGTTGTGCTGACGTTCACCCTCTCAGCCTTTGACCAGGATGTCAACGCGAAAGCGGCGATGGCATTCCCTGAGCTCTATCTTAGAGGTATTCGTGGTCTAGAATATACCCGACCCAAGTTCTGGACGTATATACTTGGTCTTTATCAGTCGATGGTCGTCCTCTACATTCCATATTTCGTCTGGTCCCTTGGTCTTGCGATATCATGGGATGGCAGGGGTATCGACTCCCTCTCCGATCCCGGTACCACCGTTGCAATCGCCGCCGTCTTTTCTGCCAATGCCTACGTTGGAATAAACACTAGTGCGTTGCTCACATTTCTTCGCCGAGTTGAGTGGCTGCCGACAGACACCCAGGTCGTGAGTTGTCGTCGTGTCAAGATTAGTACGTCGTCCACTGACTTCGGGCGTAGCTCTACCGATGTCATGCGGTATGGCAATATAAACCCACCATGATTCTCCCCGTCCTCCTTTGGCTTGGTGTCGGCTGTAAGGTCGGCCCAGTGTACACAGTGGACTAACCTCGTTGACGATCTCACTGAAGTAGCTGGCTTCGCATGTCCATATGTGGAGGCTCGAATAAAACAAGGAAGCGTCTTCGGTGCGACCCTTTGCCAACGGATCATCGCCTTCTGGGCATCGACATTGACGACCAACGTCGTGACGACTGGTATGTATGTGTTTCCATGAATTGAAGCGCTTTTCCAATCCTTTTCCCTGTGCTCCTCCGGTTTTGCTTTTGGTATGTCGACATGAAGACAAGCCGGATCTGTGAGCACCGAGAGCACAAGCTGTGGCCGATCCAACGGCCAATACATGATTCTTGAAATGGTCAGTCGTCGCGCCTTGCTTGTTAGTGGGCATCATCTCACTGAAACTTCATTATTGATCAACAGATCATGCCCATCATCTCTATTCCGTTTTACTCCTGGCGCTGAGTGAAGCTATTGGGCGGGAACACAAGTCCACGGCACCATCGGTCTGTGCTTCCAGCGCTTATTGCGAATAGGACATTGCCAGTTCGCACCACAGAACATGGTTTTTTTCTGGACTCGCAAACTCCGTCCGCGCAAGCTCCTCCATGAAGTAGTGCGCTCTTGTCCCATCCTTGCAGACGGAAAAAACACTGACATGGGCCTTCACGAATTCCGACTGTCTGCCTTTCCGGATACGCCGCACTACCCAATCGAGCTTGACACGCGTCGACGCGTCAGCGGTACAGCGGTATGTCGTGGGGATTCGCTCGTTCGACGACAAACAAGTCTTGGTCATCGAATTCTTTTCGCCCGTCACCGTCATCATTGGACAACGGCAGTGGTAAGACGATCATCATCGAGTGTCTCAAGTATATACCATGCCCGGAGTTCAGGTCAAGTTGCAGTTTCACGCTGCCAACGGACAACGGATGCTCATCGTGAGGAATCTGTTAGTCACAGCAAAGAAGACAGGGTTGACGATGAAGACGCTAGAAAGCATCCTCGGTCTCGCGGACAGTAACGCCGAAAAGGGGGAAAAAGTGAGTGCGACGTTGCTATCGCTCTGAAGGCCACATCAAACAATACATTTCAGCGAGGCGTGATTTCGACCAAGTGCACCGAGACGGACGCCGAGACATTGCACTTGCTGGGCGTGTCCAAGTCGGTGCTCGAGAACGTCGTTTTTGGCCATCAGGGAAGAATCGTGGTGGCCTCTTGCCAAACCAGCTGCATCGAAGAAGAAATTCGACGATATTTTCGAGGCGACGAGACGAGGTACATCTGTTCGATGCGTTACGCGCCTCTTCTCAACAACACGGTACAGGTATACCAAGGCAATCGACTCCATCAAAGCGTTGCGTGAAGACCGTGTTGCAGATCTGAAAGCAGACAGGGAGCGTCTCAAGTCCCTCGCCAAGGAGATGGCCCACGCAGACAAACTCCGTGCGCGTACAGTCGAACTGAACAATACCGTTACCCCCAAGCAATTGCGGTACGAGGAATGCGAGGCTCAATATAAAAAGCTCGTGAAGAACAACGCACAGTTCTACGAGTCCGCGACTAAGTTCCGGAGCTATATGTAAAGGTGGAGAACTTGCAGCAGAAAAAAGAGCATTATCAACAGGAACTCGCAGAAGCTCGCGAAACTGTAGAGGAGATCGAAGGTACGAGCTATCGCGAAGTAATGAATAAAGTCCTGAATGCCACAATTGGACAGGTTCTACGAGGAGCTGCAATCCCGTTTACGCAACTTTGACGAGAACATTACCACTGGCAAGCAAAAGCAGAACCGAAGACGAGCTAACAAGAGCGCAATGCACTCACGTTGAGCTCGTCAACGAACACGGAGAACTGGAAGCGGAGGTCAAGGCATGAATTCCACCTGTGGCATGGCGAACACTTGTCTCTAACGACCATTTGTTGAATGACAGGCACATGACCGTCGTTTGATCGAGCGCGAAGACCTTATTCGAGAGATTAGCAACAAACATGGGATATCAAAGGATACGGCCACAGTCCTCTCGAGCACGAGAAAGTGAACCAACTCATTTATCGCCTGGGCGATCTTCAGAGCAAGCAACGCGCCGAGTACAAGAAGCTGCAAATGGCGGATATCCAGAATTACCTCAACCCCTGGGTACGTACTATGGTTGGTACTCACGTGGATGTGTCTGATGACCTTTCAAGCCTGCACCGGACCCATTACCCAGCGTGTGCACCACACTCTTGGTGCAGAGGTTATTGGTCATCCGTGAAGTCATCTTTTCTGGGGCCCAACTATCGCTTTACTTTGCCAGTGCTAAAGAATGTGTGTTTGCGTATTGGTATGCTACTCGGGCATCGGAGTCGCAACTCTCTGGTATGGATGAACTCTTGCCGGGGCCACAAGGTAAACGAATGGACCCTCCAAAGCTCGCAACTCGCGTGTTGATCATTTCGTCGACCAGAATCACCCGCCTACGATGAATATCAGTTTCAGTTCATTCATGACGGCTTCGCAGGCGATGTCGTTGGCTGTCTTTTCGGTTCGTGATTTCGTTTTCTAGTTGTCGACCGTTTTGACGCGACCGCATGCTATGTCACTTTGAAAAAACTTGGGCCATCGTGGCAGCGCGTGCGACTCAACTGTATTCGGCGGTATAAGTGGGCGTTTACATGGAAATCCCCACTTTCTCAGGTTCACCGCTACCTGTTTGACTGTACAGCAGGTACGGATTTCATCCCTTCACGTTCCCATTGGATAGATAGGCTGATTGGCCGGAAGGATCGTGATTATTTGCCCGTGGGACTGATTCGACTGGCTGGTATGCTCCTGGAAGGGTTGTTCGTTTCTTTAATGGACCGGATAGGAGCTTGGGTCGAGGATCGCAAGCAGGTATATTTCCGTTGACTGACCAGTCTTCATTGGTTACACGTGGTGTTAGTCGGTACAATGCTTGCGCTACATGTGTCAGACGCTGGAGAAGCTCCCCGCGTCTGTGTCAGAGGCAAACGGGTGGGACACGTCCGTGTTGATGTGGGATCCAGACGTCCATCCATGGTTTCCGTTCATTCCATCTTGCCAATAGACTTGGACTCCTTTGGTCTCTTACTTACTTTCCTTTTTGGGTACATATGATACTTTGTCCGAGTCATGGTCTCTTCCTCCTGTGTAGTCGTACTCACATCCAAACGACGACTCTATTTGATGTGTACGGCGAGGCGAATGGCGTCGACACGATCGACGCGGTTGACGGCAAAGAATAACCCGTATCACAACGTGGTAACGCTGTACGTAGCTCCGAGGTCAGGGTGTGGTCCAGTCGTCGTCCGAGGTAGAGCCGTCCGCACTCGAGCGCAGGGACAACGGCAAGAAAACAGTTGTGCTGGACGCCCATCCCGTTACCAGTGGCCTTCGTCGCGTCGAGAAACGCTCAAATCTGATACCGATGACCCAACGGACTTGGTCCTGGCCTTACCCGAGAGGCGCAAGCCCCAGAGCAAGTCCAAGTCCAAGACGGGCGGCGTTGCGGCGCGGTTGAAGGTGCCACATCCGATGCCGGACAGATGGGCACGGGCGTACGATGGGATCAAGGCGATGCAGGCAAGGATGGAGGCGCCGGTGCCAGTGGATACGATGGGGTGTCAGTTCGCACAGCGGGAGGTGAGTGAGCCCAAGGTGCGCCTTGTTCTCCATCGTGGCTTCGACAGACGTGCTGACGAGTCATCTGTGTCTAGAACCAGTTTGCAATGCTCGCGTCATTGATACTGTATTCTCACCAAGGACGAGGTGACCAATGCCGTGATGGCGAAATCACGCGTTGCACTTGCCAGTGGTGGTGCGATTTCTATTCGAGCGATGTTGGACACAGACGAGTCCCTCATCGCCGAATGTATCGCCAAGGTAGGATTTTGGAGAAAAAAGACGCAGTACGTGTAGCACCCCTCTTGTATCAGTACCGTGACGGCAACTGACCCCATGTCTACTGAATGAAACTAGGTACATTGAACAGGTGGCTCGGTGGTTACATGATGACTTTGATGCCGATGTTCCCACTGGCAGGACGGTGGAGGAACTGTGACCCAAGGTGATGTTTTTGACCTTCCAGGTGACATGGGAGTTGTACATCCCTTTGCCAGGTTGCCATCTAGCACGTGGCGTTCTCGTTTCGTCCCTGCATATTCATGTGGTCAATTGGCTGGTAGAAACGTGGGTATCGGGGTCGACGTGCGCGTTCATTGCATTATGAAATAGGCTGGGGTGGCACTCCGAGTCCCCACCAACAAAGAACCCTGAAGAGACAAGGTATGCTCCCTACATCTCTTGTTGCACACCTGGCCCTGAAGGGACATGCATGCACAGAGTCAATCTCGAATCACCATTCGAGACCTAGATGCTCCTCCCAGACCTCTACATCTAGTGACACCCCATCCATCCAGCAGGGCACTCACCAAGTTAGTGGTGAGAAGTGACCTCACCCTGACTCTATGCATGAACAAGCCAAAAATGAAAGACCTTTGGTACATTGTGTAAATTCTTTGTCATAATTGTAGAAACATTATTGGGCTCATATTGGACTCATTCATAAGTAGATCGTTCTCATTTCTTTTATAATGTTACTTGGCCAGTGAATACATTGTATTATCAGACATTGAGCATTATACCATCAGTGGATCATTTCTTATCATTTCTTTATCACAATTACAACAATATAATCAGTTATATATCAGGTTGGGTGTGAAAATATAATTTGTGACCACTTTCTATAAAGTCTATCAAGGAATATATAGCATCATTGGTTACATGTATTATGATTATGAAATAATAATATCATATATACATTTTTCTATCAATATCACACTGATAATCATATAATCATATCTGCCTAGGTATATCAGGATGTAAATTTTTTTCCTGATGTGTCAAGTTCATTAGACTCATTCATAAGCAGGTCATTCCTTATTGTTCCTTTGTCACAATGACATTAATTGGCTAGTCAATACAGTGTATTATCAGGTATTAAGCATTATGCTCTTAGTAGATTGTTTTTTATCATTTCTTTATCATAATTACAACAACATAATGCTACTTGGTCAGTGAATACAATATATTATCAGATGGTGAACATGATGCCATCAGCAGATAGTTTCTTTATCACAATTACAACAATATAGTCAGTCATATATTAGGCTGAGCATGAAAACATAATTTGTGATCACTTGCTACAAAGTCTACCAATAAGTATACAGCATTATCAGTTCCATGTCATTATGATTAGGAAATAATAATACCATATATACAATTATCTACCAATATCACACTGATAACCATATGGTTATATCTATCTAGGTATATCAGCACTTAAAGATTTTCCTGATGCTGCGGACTCACCTAGGAACCCGCACCCATTCGCAGATTCAATGGCATAGAGTCTGCGCAGAGGTGCATCGAAGGGCTTCGAAAGCGTCGTCGCCTTCATCCGTCGTTTTCCCAAGTAGGTCAAATTTTCGATTTCAAGTCGTCTTTCAACCCCCCCTTGCAGCAAATACACCGGATCCCCAGCACGGAATATGCTCAGCAAAATGTCCAATCCGTTGACCAAGACGAAAATAGCTTCAAGGCGCGCATGGAAAAACTCAAAGACGTTTTCTCGACTAATCTATACATCGAAGGGTAAGTTCGTCTCCTTTTGTCGTTGCAGTCAGGTCCTAAGTTGGCCGTAGGACTCCTGTCGTCGACGGATGAAGAGGTACAGTTTGATAGGTACTCCCAAAGGTGGCTCAAAATGATAACACAGTGGTTTTGCAGAGTCTTGCCGCCTTGATTGTCCCCTACAAGATCAAGAACAGCCGCTTATTCAAGACTAAGCTAAGTAACCCACCTTGCATCATTGCCTTTGTTTGGTATGTTCAAGTGTGGTCCTTCCTTCGATTAATGTCTAATTGCAGATCTTAGACTCGCAACTCGTGCCGCCGTGGAGAACACCATAGAATGTTTGCACGGAAGAATGGTTGGCGGGTGGAACGATCTCTGACAGTGTCGAACAATGAGAGCTCAGGGTCTGTGTTTTCCATTTCGTTAGGTGACTATTACTCAGACAACGATGAATTATATAGCACGCTAAAAGAACATTGAAGAATGGAGATCAATCTCCCTTGCGACTAGCTATTGCCCGGACCTCCCTTAGGCCGCTCAGCCTCCACGGCTAAGAGCTTCAAGCCAATATCCGGGACGGTGCTGGATGCAAGCCCCAGCACGTCGCCAACCCGTGCTCGGACAACAAGGTTGCCGTCAACCCCGCTCACGATCCTGGGGACGTCGAGATCAAACGTTGAGCACAGTACGGCAAGCGTGATGGCGACGGTACCCATCCCTGCGCCCAATTCCAGAATTTGCCGCGCGTTGGTGCTGAACTTGAAGCGTGATGCGTGCAAATCCGCGAGTGGGTCGCTGGCCTTGGGGAGTGCTCCAGTGAAGAGCGGAACAAGCCAGGAGCTGAGACCAATCCCGCTATCCCATATTTTCTACAGCTATTCGCGTGAGCGGGCATCATCAAGACAGGAGTTTCGGAGACCATCATACCTTGTCGAGGTCTGCTCCGTGATGTCGAACACGATTGGATGGTCAAGGTGGGGCGCGTGCAGGATATACGACCGAGCTATCCGCTCTTGTTTCGTGCCTTTGACGCCCCCCTTGGTTCCTTGCCTGGGTCAGCGGCTATGAAGTCTCATCAGCA
>JBBPOC010000080.1:0-31285 GCA_038091235.1 Tylopilus rubrobrunneus | reverse complement strand
GCAACCCATAGCAACTGGGTTGCTGGCCAGCACTCCATAGCACTGTCCAGCCTGGACCTAGCTGGGAAGCTATGAAACTGTGCAGCCCTGTCCAGCACTCTACAGACCATTTTGGTTTGCTGATGCAGTGAGATCACGAAAAGCGGCCGAATCGCGTGACGTCGTATTTGTGCTCCACGAAACGCTTGATCGCGTGCCCGTAGTCCTGATACTTCATACGCGAGCTTCCAAGGAGAAAATACATGCATGCCTGCAAGAATGGATGAGAGGGAGAGTGTAGCAGCGTGTAACAGACATACCTGGACCGTGTAGCATCTCGAGTTCGAATTCACTGTATCGAGGAGCCCATCTATGCGTGATATCACGTCCACGCGATCCTCAGCGATAAACGCGATGATAGCTTAAGTAACAGGAGGAAATGTGAGCGGACAAATCGGAATGCGGGGAATACGTACCTTCGCCAAGAGAATAACATGGATCAAGTGAAACCGCTCGAACGCACAGTCGCAGGCCCGATATCCGTCGTACTTTTCACCCTTGCCGACAAGCGCCACGCTTTTGGCGATATAGCCAGCGACGGACGACCGAAGTGCGAGGGACTTGGGTGTCACGAGCGTCAGCGACGAGGTGCATATGATGAGGGTGTGAGACGGCCCTCCTCGGGATCACGAAGTGCAGGGCCCCAGTCTTGAAGGCGTACCCTGACGAGTGCTGGACCAGCGAACGCATGGTTTGGATCCTGAGACGAGTTGATGGTTGTGGTCAACAACACTCCCGCGTTCCCGGGCTGACCGCACTGCCATAAATCCAGCACCGCATCGTCGATCTGGATGTCCGGTTCCAAAAAGGTAGGGCGGAGGTGAGGCAAAGGGGTGGATTCCTGTATGTGCCAGTGGGTGAATATGTCGTCATGCACGAAAAATGAGATGCTTGCAGTGACGGGAACTTTCCTGTGCTCTCCCGCGACCAGGAGCGAGCGGGCGATGGATCGAACGTTTTGAGGGTCACCGTATCCCACATGGTAAGGTGTCGCATATGCGACGAACTGGGAACTGGCCATGCTGTGGCAGGGCGATGCAGGTGTTGTCGGTGCCCTCTGCAGGTGGAAACTGGGTTTTGCGAGACCAGGAATCCCGTCGACGCGACAATGATGCAAATGGCACCGTCCGAGACGACGATCAAGCGCTCGTTGGACGCCCAGGGGAGACCGTTGTTGAACCATGGGAGTCCTCTGAGTGTGACGGGCCCGAGTACTTGGTCACGATGACGTGCTTGAGTGGACCGACGACGCGCAGTCTTTGCTGGACGTCCCAGACCGAGGCGGTGTCGTTGAGCGAGCTGGCGACGAGATAGTCCAAGTCGGGCGAGAACTCGACGTTGTTCAAGTATGGCTTTGAATGTGCAAAGACGCGCTCTCTCGTCGCACCCCAAGAACAGCGCTGAGAATATCCCCGCAGCGATCCAGCGCCCGTCCTGCGACACCGCGAGACGTCGCACAGTGATTCACGAGAAGTATATGGAGCTGCTCATTTGGTTATCTGTGGCTTCGGTGTACATGACGAGGTCTCACCGGAGAAGGCCATCTTTCTCTCTGCGCGAGGTTCCGTGAGGTTACGAGCCAACCGTCGACGACAACGTCTTCTGGGAATGATATCCGCGTCCGGCGTGAAAACTTGAAGCACAGGAGACTCTGAAACAGGTCAAGATCGAGAATCCTGGTTAGTTCATATTGAGTACGCGAGGGCAGAAAGTGATGTGGAGATGGGTTAGCAGAGATGATACCTTGGAAGACGAGCACGAGGAAGGTGGAGGAAGCAACCTCGAAGGCGAAGCTGAGGAAGGCGATGCCAAAGAGGACGAGATCGATGGCGACTACAACGACATTGAAGACGCGGCAGGTGATTCGGGGCTATGTGGCGGATGACAGGCTCCTAGACGAAACGGATGAATTTGGGTATGATTACTAGTGGGCGCTGGGGTTCTCATCGCAATTGCGATCTTCCTGGACTTTCTGCTTGCCTCGGTGAAGCGGGCTTCGCAAGTCATTTCAGTGTGAGGGCTGAGGCGCATCCTTCCAACCGTCTTCAAGACGCTCATCGACAAGCGCGTCACCGCCGAGCTCAAAAACGACCTCTCAATACACGGCGTGCTCAAGTCTGTCGATCAGTGCATACAACGAGCCCTACGTTACTCTTCGCCACGTCGATCCTGTAGGTTCCTCAACATCCGTCTGGACTTGATCAAGGTTCGAGACAAGACGAGACACCGACACATGGTGAGCAGCCTCATACGTCCGTGGGTCGTGCGACGTGCTTAATCTGGCCCATGGCGATCAAGAACTGCTTGATCCGCGGGTCGGTCGTTCGATACGCGCAGTTGCCCACGGAGCGTGTGGATCATGATACGCGGTTGCTCGAGGATGCTACAAGACGAGGTCAGTCATTGCCCTGCTCTCTCTCTACCCTTGTTCGGAGGCCGCCAACCAGGCGAAGTGGTGACAGACATGGAATCACATACGCTTCAGAACCGTGAAAAGAAAAACGAAACTCGCTCGGGATCGACAGTACACGTATCTCGGCTCCTGTATTCACATGTCTCTAGCTCTTACATACACCAACGTCTGCCAGTTTTGCGTCTTGCCCGGATCCAACTCGATCGCTTTTTGTGCACGTAATCGCTAGCAATGAGAGTGTCTCCGCCACTCCGGCGATATTCTCTTCCGAGTGATAGATCCTGAGAGTCGCTTGGGCTGTCCGAACACCGCCTTGTTGTTGGACAATCGTTGGCTCAACGTGCAATGCCTTTTGTAGCGTTCGGGATGCTTGATTGACATTGCCCTGGGCTTTCCAGTTAGTATCAGAGTTGCAAGACAACGTGAATGCAGCACGCGACTGGTGAAGGAAGTGCCGCACTACAATGTATGTCACGTCTCGGCTCCCGCCGACGAGGAGCTCGGACACGGCCGCGTCGACAAGATTCTCATCATCCGAGAGGATACCCATGCTTGCTAACGTGTAGGTAGCCATCAGGTTCTCGAGTTCGTCTGCGATACTGGGTGGTCGTGAGCTACGCTGCACAAGAAAATGGAGTGCGTTACCTTTATAACAATAGTGCCTTGGCAGAGTCCTGATAACATTTTCCAGCTCATCATTTACCCCGCACTTGGACTTTGCACCACTGACGCAGCTCATAAGCTGGTAGAGACAAGCGACCGCCGCGACTTGGTCAATTTCCGTTGTCGAGGCACTGGCGGCGGTGAGACCTCGACCGTGTCCTGACGTTGCGCTTCGCCTTGCGCCCCTTGGTCGTCGAGATCCAACACCGCCGCACGCGAGACTGAGGTCCTCGAGACTCTGCGTGGACACTGGCACACCCGGCGAACGCGGAGGAGCGTCCGCGTGGGCGTGTCCATTTACAGCGGTCACCTAACCCTCGTCGACCACATCGCAAAACAACGTGTGGCCGCTCGCTTGTGATGCCAGGGAGAGACGGCTCATGGCTTCGAGGAGGCTGAAACGGGCGCCGTTGTCGGTCGGGGTACGATCGGCGGCGACGACAGGGCGGGGACGTGGGGCTGTCATGTTGGGGTCGTCAGCGGCCTCGTCCTTGAACGAGGTGGACGAGAAAAACGTGCCCGCGGATGATTTGAGCGAGATGGGTGGATAGGCGGCGAGTGGGGATGATCAGGGAGGCATAGTGGGGGGCGAACGGGGCCGTCTCTGTTTTAAAGACAACGGATGGGGAGACATGGCGGTTTGAGCAAGGGGTTTGGAGGGGTCGGCTCAAGGCTGGGATGGGTGTCGCGAATATATCGGAGGGGGGCGTGACGGGCAACGACGTCGGACGCGGGCGGCCATGGGAGACGGTACGAGGACGGGGCGTATCGACCACGTTAAGATGAACGTGCGAACACCTCCATGCCTCGAGGCTGACCAGCCGTACTCTCCGTCCCGTGCGAAGGAGCTTGTTCTTGCTCGCGTTATTCGGCGCATTCTGCCGTCGACATGAGAGAGAGGGCCAGCGAGCCTCGCTGGCCCTGGGGAGTTGGTACGGGGTGGCGTCCACGCCGTTAAAGACCAGTGGATGCGCCATGAGGAGCGCCAAGTGCGACCTGCGAAAACGAAGAGCAGGCGAGGCGCTCGGTGCGAGGATGCCAGCTCGCTGGCAGAGACGGGATGGCGGATGAGAAGTCCCGTCGCCAACACCGCCACCTGCCCACTCCTCGCACGGACTACCGCCTAGGAAGCCACGCGCCGCGACAACCTAGTAGACAACCATTAGTAACTGTGGGTCCTACTCGGAGTGTCTGTGAATACGTACATGGTGAGATCCCTGAACCCTTCAAATTCCTCTATGCCTTTTATAACTTAACCCGACCGCACTCACGTCACAGCACGTCCAGAACGCGCACGCAGCCTATCAACTCGCTTAACGGCATGTCCGCCTGCAGTTGCACTTTGATCATGCTCTCCGCAGCGACCCTCTTGTACTCCTCCACGTTCTGGCGGTTCTGAGCGAGTAAAAGGCTGCCTGAGACGCGTGACTAACCGCAGGGCTCCTACCTGCTCCTCCGTCAACGACTCTGAGGTCGCACCCGAAAGTCGAGGCCGTGTGCCAAACGGGTGCAGGCGAGCCAAAAGATTCGTCTTCGTCGGCCGAGTTTGCTGGGTCATCGAAGGTGCGGTATTGGAAGGGCCGGGGGAGGGGGAGGGGCTTACAAGGGAAAACTGCGAGCCTATGCTCTCTTCGAGGTCCATCCAAGGCACAGAGGACCAAATCGGGAGAGATTCTCTTTAGCCTGAATGTGTACGTCGCCAAGGCAGGCTGCGCGGGCATCATAAATTCTTCTCGATCCGTCCCATTGTAGAGATAAGCGCTCGAGTTTGAAAGTGATGCAGGGAAGCCTCAATTGGTGTCCTACGATCATAGGGCAATGGAATTTCAGCAAAGAGGCCTGCAATTGAGCAGCGATCTCGGCCACCTGGATATCATCAATATCACCGGCTGCCAGTGACGGTAGGTGTGTTGTTGGAAACTCGCTGAACACGGATATATCGGCAGGGAAACAACTATTGAAAGGACCGGGCCTCCCTGCCCGTGCAAGAATGTTCGTATCTCCTGAGTTCGTGAGAAGTTGGGACAATAGCCGCCCGAGCGACATGGTCATGGAGAATATCCCGAGTAACGAGTATGCTGCATCCTCGACCCGTAGCGTATTTCGTTTCGAAGCCAGACGGAGCTTCTCCCGGACATTAGTGGTGCCTGGTCGAAGTGCCATCAGGGTTTGTGCTGAAATGCCTTTTGCCTGCTCCATTTCCGAGATAATCTCGAGTGAATCTTTGTGATTAGGAATGTCGAGATTCATGTAGGGTGTCCAGTTCTCGTTGTAGAACTTGGAGAGCGAACACCACGGAGAAAAATGATTGTTACGGTGGAACCCTGATACCACCTGAACATGGCTACGAGGGCTTCTTGTAGGACACCGTGGTCTGCTTGGTTGATACAACACGTGTCGCTCCAAGCCCAGTGCAATCCAGTATCCCGCACAATTTTGCAGAACATCTTCAGCTTGTGATGGGTCGGAGTGTCATCCAAACTGTTATACCACGATATGAGCAACCTTCTGGAAAAGCGGTTCGTCGGCCTGCCACTTGTGGGAGAACATGGCATATCGACAGTACTCCGTAACGGCTTGGACGATACGAGATTGGTCGAGGTCCGCCGTCATAGTGGAGATCAACTCCTTGAAAATGGGGAGAGATTCGAATGCGGGAGATGATGTTAATGAGCACATGCGGCGAGTCACGGATGGCATTGTGGACAGCCTTCTGGATCGCCAGTTTTGTGTCTCCAGGACTGACGTACCGGCAATGATGCTCTGGGATTGGAGCTCTGTAAATAATCATTGGTTTGATATCGACATGCTTACCGCGGACCTCCTGATCTGGCGAGCGTAACATATTGGAGAGCATCTTCTTGTATGCATCTATTGCATTTCCGTAGTATCCTGCTTCATGTAGAGCTGCATATTTTCTCTCGTAGCCCCATGGGGATATACGGTCGAGCATGATAACCTAAAGACGATTTATCAACACGAACTGACTGCAAAATCACGAGGCGTACCTGATTCGCATCGTTTAACGCATCATCCCATAGGCCGGTGGATATGTACGCCTCGCTTCGCTTGATAAAGAGATCTTGGGGTGCGCTCGGATGGAGGGACAGCGCAGCTGAATAGTGGGAGATGGCATCATCATGCCGTCCAGACCTCATCGCATCAGTCGTTATCGCAGATTATGGCTCCCCGACTTTGAACTGCGCCAATCCTGCCCGAACAACGCTTGCACCCTGAGAACCTTGGTCTCCGCATCGTCATCGGGACCCTGTTCAAAAAGTAGTCCGACGGCCGTCTCCAATGGTGCAAGGCACTTGGGCCGAGTTTCAGCCGAGCAAGGTTGGCGTGGCGATCGTGAGCTGCGTCTCAGCGAGCGGATTCTTCGTACACAACTCCCAACAAGGCAATTTCACGAGAGATCCATTGTGCGCCTTCCTCAAACGCTCGCACAAAAGGCCCAAGAGGTGAAGGGCAGATGGATCTTGCAGGCATCGTTGGGCGTAGCGGCTTAGAACGAAGAAGGCAGGAAGCAGGCCTTCCTCGCGGGTGACCAGCAGCCGACAACGCAGAGAGCGTTCTTGACGCAAATACCAGGTCAGCTGGCTGGTTCATGTCAGCTTCCAATGGGTATAGTCTCCTTCGATTTCTTGCCCTTCTTGTCCTTTCTGCTGCTCATGCTCCTCGTCGACCCTGTCGACTTCGCTTACGCCATTAGTGGAGTGTATGGTCGTTCATCCGATGGAGCGAGCGGTGTGGGCATTCAGGGATCCACCCACTCGTCATCATCCTCTTCTTCCTCGTGAACATTGATCTCTTCAAAGTCGTCGTGTTTAGAAAGCCCTCTGTGAGGAGCGTCCTCGTGTTTATCGACTTCAAGCGTCGAGTTCGGTCCAGGGATGACGGGCCCTATAGGGTCGTCCTCCGTGTTCGCTTCGGGGCCCTTCGTACCACCCTTGACACTATTGCAAACGGGAGAAATGGACGTCGAGCGTGTCAAATAATTGGTCTTCGCCGTTGCGTGTATGGATAAACTTCTCTTCTGCATCCCAATGACCTCAACACCGTATTCCTCTTCGGAACCCATTTCCTCCACGTCATTGCTTGGTGGCAAGTCGACCTGTACAGTCGTAAGAACCGGGGTCAAGAAGGGGAAAGAGAGCGCATACATCGAGGACATCGTTTGACTCGGAGTCAACAGTACCAAATTTGCCAGGTTCTTCCTGGAGCACGTGAAGCATGCGTCAGTGTGATCCTTGAGTGATAGTAAGAAAGTGCATACATTGATGAGATTGTCGTTGGTGTTTCGAGTGTTTGACTCGGTGCCGGAGTTGGTGGGATTCTCCTGGAGCATGGCGTCAGCACGACACGTGAGATGATAGTGATCCAGACCTACCGGGGTGGGCTCGACTGGATTGTCGTGGCCCGCGGAGGTGGAGGGCTTATGAACCATGGCAAGGGGATGGTTGGGGGGGGGGCTATACCAATTACCACAGCTATTGCGTTTCAGGCTGGACAGACTAGCATGTTGTGGAATAGCACACGTCGGTGAGGGTGGACAAGGAGGCGCAGACGAAAGTACGGGACGATCGTGCATTGTTTCTTCATGCATAAGCAACGACATATTCTGTGGCAAGTTCGGAAAGACGGACGATGTTGTGCTCGCGCGCCGTCGACGAGGCTGTGGTGCTGCCATCGGCGCTGGCGAATTGCCACGACAAGGCGATGCCGCGGGCGACGATCGGAAACTCAGGTCCACAGCGGACACAGAAAGCCCATTCATATGCGCATGTGAGAGCGAACGGGGGATCGCCGGCCGACGTGGGGGTACCTGCAGGGAAGGCAAAAGGACTGGTCGATCGCGGGGAGACCTGGAGATGGCCCCTGAAGGTGGCGCCCGCGGTGGCAAAATGCACGAGGTTAGCCGGTGAACCTGGGTCCGCATCTCGTCCAGTTCGTCCTCGAGCTGGCTAATACGATCCCGATGCTGGAGATTCTCCTCCCCCTAAGTATCTTTGTCGTCCTCTGAAAGTGCGGAGAGCAACGCTTCGGTTTCAAGAATATGCTTCTCCTTCATCAAATGGATCGTGGCTTGCTGAGAAGACGTGGCAGATATCGACGTTGGTGCAGTCGACCCCGAGAAGGCGGTACGGGGAGCAGAAAAGGTCGGGCTACCCCATGTGACACCGCCTTCTGAAGGTATCATTCCACGAGGGATGCTGCCGCTGCGTCCCCAAGAGGATGTTGATGCAGCTTCGGAAAACGCCATCCTGGAAGGCACAAACAGATCCTCTCGTTCGTTATGTGCCCGGAGGGAAGTGTACTTGCTGGGTCCCAAGACATGTACATTAGATCCATCCCAGTCACCGTGCTTTCACTGTTCTAGGTCCAAGCCACTCCATTTCAGGAGGTCGGTTAGATAGCGATGACGAGGGCCGTATCGGAGAGGTCGAGCTCGGTGTGGGCGACAGCGGTGTTTCCTCAACGCTCATGCTTTTCCGATTAGAGAAAAGATGTGGTCGTGACGTCCAAAGTACCATTGATTTCGAGGCTGGGACGCGAGTCAGGCTGGCGTGGGGGATCCGAGGCAGCACGGGACGAGAATTGAGACGAGGGCTTCTCAATGTGACTCGTAGATGGTAGGAGGGTAGAGGACGAGTCCGTCAAACGAGAATTTCCCGGGGGATAAGAAGATGCGTGGCGATGAGGCGTCGCCAAACGCGAGCCCGCAAGCCTTCAGGGTGGTGTGTCTGATGATCCCCAGGAGCTTGCAGGTGATGGCGTTGGGGAATTTGATTGTGTCTGAGGTGATAGTGGCGGCGGTGGTTGATGTCGCTTTTTTGATGCAACGTGCATCCCCGAAACGGTAGATGATCCATCTGATGAGTCACTAACACTAGGCGGTGCAGCCGTCACGGATCGCATAAGACGCGGGAGTGAGGAGGGCGGGCCGCGTGGTGGGTGTGCACGGGACAAGGACACGGAACGCCTTGTAGGAGACGACTGGACAACACCGCGAGACGCTGACAGAGGAACGATGGTACCTAGACGCGGGGAAGTTCGCTGGGAAACCACGCTATTCCCATTCGGTGGGCAAACAGAGGATGCAGGGATGGGATGAGTGGGGCTTTCAAGTTGCGAATGTGCTCGAGAGGGTAAACGATTCGTAACAGGATTCGGACTCTGATAGTTCCCGTTGATGCTGTTTGGGCTGAGAAGCTCAGCGAGGCCTGGATCTAGTGCACCAAAATCAAGCATAGCGTCCAGATCTTCGCCGTTCTCGTCTTGTCGGTCATGTTCACGAGTGGACAACTAGTAAAAGTGCATTAATAACAGGAATCTAGCAGCACAGGCACGGCACCTTAACGCGAGACAAATTGTTGAGGGTAATGTTGCCGTCCCCGTCACCAATCACGAGTAACTCGTCATTAGGCGATACCGCGATAGAGTATATCTGCGCAGCGTGCTGGAGGAGACCGAGTTGAGTGTGGGTCGCCATGTCCCAAACGATACAGTGTGCTCTGCAGAGTAGATGATGAATTGCTTGTGTTTTGGCCAGTGAATGCACGAAAATGTGCCGGTATCAGGAACAGGTCATTCCGAGACGGGTGAGCCTGTGGAGACGGCGAATTGCCAAAAAAAAGCGAGGGTGTCATCGAACCAATGTAGACCGGTGTTGTAGAATGGGATGATGGTCACTTTGATGTCGATGAGTAGGCAGGCATCCAAGTCACTGGGATCAGAGATGAATTCAAGGCCCATAAATTCGTCCGAGTCAGACGGCCACGAAGGTGGTTCATCCTGAATGGTGAATATCGTTTTGTACTTGGCGTTGAGCTAACGAACGCAATCAAATCACCGAAAACACGGGTGAATCACAATGCAGACCTCGTTGATTTGTCGTCTCGGGTATACCCAATCCTTTTCGTCCTTGCATGGGAACCCGATGAGCATACTGGAATCAAGACTTCTAAGCGGTATCTTGCGAACACGATCGCAGGGAAAGGTGCGTAGTTCCGAGCCACTAGTGTGACGTAGTGTTCAGCCACCTCATCCAAGTCACCCTCTTCCACCCCAAGCTCACGGAGGTCGAGGTCAGGACCATCAAAAGGGGGTGATGGGGAGGTCGGCATGCTGGCGTTTTGTCAGCTCAAGGGGAGTTGCGACGACGCGGACAAAGATGACACACTTGATGCTGTTGAAAGTTGGTGTTGGAGGGGGGGAAGGCGAGATGGGCGCATGGTATGAGAACGTTTATGAGCTGGTCCTCACGGACAAAGGGGACGTGGGTGCACGGTGGTGGCGGGAAGAGGAGGAGTATGCGACGGGCGAGCGCGTCGCTGCCCGTCGGGTCAGAAGTGTTATCCGGTGTGATCTCGCGACTGCGAACAGTAGGGTGATCAAGTACAGATGAAGGTGGTGTGGCACGTAACGGGACAGCCAGACGCGCATGATGAGGATCCAGGTAGAAGAGATGTCGGCCTGAGAGCCCATAGAGTAATATGAAGATGAGGGACGCCCTCCGGCGATACCGACGGACTGGGGAAACATGTACAGGACCTGCGAGAAAAAGTGTTAACATTGGTTAGATCGAACACGAGCAAGATAGGGCTTACTTTGATAGGCTCGTAATAAATAGGGTTGACACCGTCGATACCGAGACGGATGCCAATCAGTACTCCGCGTTCACCCCATGTCAATCTCGCGTGCCGGCGTGGTGAACCGATATGAAAATTGGATGTTGGCGACAGAATTCGACGGAAAGACGGCAGCCGGGGGCAGGAAGGGCGGGAGGTTCGTAGACAGGATGTATTGAATCTGGACATTTGTCAGAGTCGCTGTCGAAGAGGAAACGCATTGCGCGGTCGAGATGGCGGCTGCGGCGAGAGCATTTGACTTTGATTTAGGAGTGGACATGTGCGACTGGGATAAGACAGCGGAGAGAGAAAGATCTGGAAAGGAGAAGGTATGTGAGAGCGGCCAGGAAACCGAGTTGGGAGGGGAGCGCTTTTGAGTGCGGGTTGCGCGACAAATGGACGACAAGGCAAGACAAATATTAGGTAAGCGATGCGAGGGCAGAGCAAAACGTCGTCTGTTGATGGGAATCGGGGGCGTTCGCCGGTGTGAGACCAGGCTCCATTCCGCTGATTATCCTGTTAGGCAGGGGCTTATATACAGGCGAGAAAATGAGTGGCTCGTTGAGCCGGGTACAAGTAGTAAAAAAGATGTTCCAGTCAGAACGATAGCAAAAAATTAAGGGTGAAAGATGATGGGTATGGAAGTTTATTGAACCAACGAGGGATCCTGAGCGACAATCTGACGGTATAAGCTCACTCCTGAGCCTTCCGACACCACAGGAGAAAGCTGAGGTTTATTGCTGCTGGAGCCGCCATTGCCGTTATTGGTGGTGACCGTAGCCACACTCGATCGTGCGCGTGAGGTTTTGCAAGGCCGCTTGGCGGGGGGATTGCCGCCACGGGTGGTCGTGTCCCAGGCAGGACGAGTCACGGTCGCCTTGACGGATTGACTGTCCTCCAACGTGTTCACGCGCGTCTTGGTGCTCGGCGTTGTAGACGTCTTCCTGCTTGCTGAGCGCATGACAGGTGACACTTGGTCGCTCGACATCGTCCGAGTGCCAAGCTTGGCGCTGGCGGAAGACTCTCGGGCGGAAGAGGTTCCTCCAGGAGATACGCGCCAGCTGGATCCGCCAACGGTATGTTGCTTGAGTTTTAACACCGGCTTCTGGAACGTGATCTTGTCAGCGCCCCAGTAGGAGAAGCTCATCTTGCTCTTCTTACCCGAGTCATCCGAGTCATCCGCGTCCTCGTTGTCATCTGAAAGCGGGATGGTTCTTGGCTTGTGGGTGCTGTGGGCCAGGAACCGTAACAGACGAGGCCATGGGCGGATGAGAGATGAAGTTGGGTCGAGGCCATTGACAGTACCCCGGGGTAGAAAGATAACGTCATTAGTACGCCTTGAGGTATCTGTGTTCCTGCCGGAGGTCGCGTAGAGGTTGATAAGGAAAATCGTAAACAGATACAACAAGAATGCCAAACTTTACCAAGTGCAGTGAATATCTAGTCAAGTAGCAGGCAAGGACAAGACATACCTGTACATCCCGCGAACATACGTGACGTGATCCATCCCTACATCATTAACGGCCTTCAGTTCTTCGTCTGGCTGACATGAATAGAAATCTGCATGGGTCTCAGTATACCAGAAACACCCAGAGAGATGGGAAACTCACCCTGAGGCCACTAGCAACTGGTCACCGGTCACAGTTAGAGAAGTAAAATCGGGGGAGATGGAACGCATGCAGGCCTTTTGCTTTCAACCTCCCCCCGCCACGCGTGTTCATCCCCGACGTGAGCGTGTGTTCGCTTTCGTCGTCGTCCAGGGATCCTGTTGACGAGCTAGTCGTGAGGAAACATAGGCCAGTGATCCGCGCGAGTCCGGCGAGCATGAGCGTGTATCCAAACATCGCGTGTACCTTGAAGAGGAACGTGTCAGTACAAAGGGGTTGGACCAGTTCGGAGAAAGCTTACGAGAACCTGAGTACTTGGAAGTGATCAGACGTTGCCCAACCCGTCAAGATGATACTATCACGAAAATGACGTTGGAATTAGATGATATGGATCGAAGCTGAGGTGACGTACATCAAGCCTGGAATAACGTCTCTCTGAGAAGCGTGTTGAGATGCCAGGCCCGGGTAAAAAATTGAGAGTAACCCACCTGGTTGTTAAAGGTAAATTCCTAATGCACCCCCTGCCCACCAGAGCACTCCCAATACACTTGCATCGTATGAGAACAGAGGAGAGAGAGAAAGGTAAAACATTACAGATGTATACTGTATATCCTTGACTGACCATTCGCCCCCATGATGCTCCGTGAACGTGTTCACGATACCCTGAGAGAATAGTAAATAAAAGCCGTTACTCCCCCACTCTTAAGTCGCCAAACGAACCCAGAGCATGATCACCCATGAATCCCACCACTCGGGTCTCCTTCCGCTGCGACGCACCCAATTTTCGCCAACAAGCAGTAAGACGGCCAAAACAATCCCATAGCCAATGAATGTGCTTCCCTAAAATAATGATGAACGCGTCGTCCCCTCCTGAGCAGCCTGCCATGTCTTACCATGATATAATGCGCCGCACCGACTTTTCCTCAAAAGCCCCTCAGGACGATGACCCCAAACAAGCATTGCACCCATCCCAATATCGACCAAACACGACCGAGACTCCCATGGGCTGCGGAACGATGACATACCTACACGAGGGGGTCGTCCTCTTCCTTACTCCATTTGACGTACCAACTTCTCCGACGCTTCGCTGGCGGTGTGGTCGTGGGTACGTCTTGCTCTACCACCCGGACGAGCTCTTTGTTCTGGACTGGTGCAGTGGATGTGGCCTCTGAACCGGAACTACCACTATTTTGGCCTCCCGAAGGCGTTGTCTCGGAGGAGTGAAGAGGTAATGGCAACGCCTCGTGATCCCTGATCGGTGGCACCGGCAACTGGGCCAAGTTCGGTTGAACAATGGTCGCAGGCGCACCATCCAACCCCTCCCCACCCAACACACCCTGGTTACGAGCACCATGTGCCGGGGTCGCGTTTCCTGGATTATCCCCATGGAGGGGCTCGTCCACGATCTGCTACTTTGCTCACCATGGTTTGCTGTAGCCGTATTCCCTTCGGATACCGATGTCGACTCGAGAGTCTGAGAAGTACAAGCAATACTCGACCCCCCACCCGGATCAATCGGTACGTCAGACGCGGACCCACCAGCTTGCGGCTATCCGCTAGGCGTAGCACCGGTATGATCGTTCCCGGTATCCGACCGAGGTGTCCAAGATCGGGACGTCGGTGCGGCAGTTGAAGGTGTAGGTGTGACCGCCTCTCGCTCTTTCCTCCGAGACTTTGCCTTCCCTCGTGGTTGTGGATCGGCTCTCCCCTTCCCTTTGCCTTTTTTGTGTGTCTGTGTTTGCGCCTGAAGTGGTGTCGTGGGCTGCTCATGAGTGCTAAACGCCGCAGCTTGGTCGGCCAGCACATCCAACCCTACTAGGTTCCGCATTTGTTGCCCCACTCGTATTCGCAGACGACGCGACCATATTGTCCGCAACTCGATCCGTAAGTTCATGCAGTGGCGTCAGCTTATCGATGCAAGCTGAAACCTTTCGCCGCTTCGGGACGGGGCTTCCAAGCGTGTCCTTGTCGCGCTTGACGTATGCTTGCCACACCGACAGGTGAATCACCAACGACGTCTATCTCTTCATCTTCGTCGACTTCCACATCAATGTCTTCGCGCATCATCGTGCGAGCGGCACTTAATAGTGAGTCGAGAGGTGTTGGCGGGTTATTCGTCTTCGCATCCTGCTTTGGTTTCTGAGCAGATTGCTGCGCGGATGACGTTGCAGAAGGGGCGGTTGTTGAAGAGCTGGGAGTTTGAAGGAGGTGGTGAGGATATGCAGGGGTGGACATCGGACCAGGTTGCATCCCGGGTCCTGTGCGCATCTGGCCACCAAAATAAACATAAGCACCCTCAGGTGGATACCCTGTGTGCGATGTGTTACGCTTGGGTGTCCTGGGGGTGCTCACAACTGCAGTTACCGCCAGATCTTCCCGCCTCCACTCTCGCTCCCGGTCCTCCAAGTGCTGTACCATTCCGGACATTATTCCGGCGCGATGCTTGCCAATCTTACGGGCTGCTAAAAGGAGGTGTTCTACTCTAGCGTCGGCACTGAGACCGCGCGAGGTGGCTTTTTGGGATGGTCGTTTTGGCGGATTCGTGGTGGGGTGAACATTATTGGGTGCTTCCGATTTACGGGATTTGGGTTTCGGAGTTACCTAGGAGTGTGAGGCGTGTGACGGGGTGTCGGGGAGATCTCCTGGGAGTTCATCTTCGCCAGAGCCGTGAGTTTCGTCTTCTGTGGCGGCTGCGTCTCGCTTTCGTCTTCGAGTATGTTGGGTCTTGGGATTCGGGATTGGAGGCGGCAATGATGAACGTGAGATGAGTGGCTGCATTAGTAGTATTGGTCTTAGTCGAGTTAGTTCAGATTCGAGTATTTGTAAGCGAGATTGTGTTTCGTTAAGCTGCAATTAGCGTAAGGATAGTGATGTGCCTTCATGGGGAGAGTATTCACCCGTTGGCGAAGGCCTTTGTTGTCTGCCTCAACGACGTGGAATCGTTCGGAATCCTGTAGAAATAGTTAGATACATCTCGTGAGATCGGCAGGGTTATCCAAACGAAGACATCACCGCTGGTGACCAGTGACCGGGACGCAAGCAAAAGAACGGTGACTAACCTCGTCTCTCTCTGCATTAAGATGAATCTTGGCTTGCTGTGCAAGCAGAGCCTCTGCCATCCGAGTCCAACCGTCCTGCTCAGAGTTCCACCACGAACGGCATACGGTCGTATCGTCTTTTCATGAATGTGTAATTTGAGATAGATGCCCAGACCGAGTTGGGTGAGAATAGGGACGAGAATCCAAGACCCAAGCGAGCCGTGAAAGGAACGGAGAAACTGTCTTCCCCCGTGCGCGTGTCCAAGGATAATACCGGCGAAGGTGAGTGCGAAGGTGAGACTCCGCCAAAGCGATGTGTTGTCAAAGGGAGGTCTTTGAAGTAGGAGAACGACGAAACCTGGAGAGGGACGTGCCAACGACAGCGGGATAGACCGAGCACCATTCCGGTAGGGAAGAGGACCCCCCAAACGAGAGCTTGGAGACCGATGTAGAGGTATAAGGTGGCATCGAGCGGGGCATGGATTTGATCTTCGGATAGGTCGTCGTGGTGGCCATATGCATATGCGGGAATAGACTGCGCAGCGAAGAGGACAAGGGAAATTTAAGTCGTCATCGCTGTCAACGACATCGGCCAGAGGCCAGGACGACCCACATCCGATGCAGGAGAAGGTAGCTACCACATGTCATCAACACGAGGCAGCAGAGAACATCTAATCACTACCTACCTCATCGAAGTCAAATACTAGGGCAGGAGTGGAGTGTTGCAACTCGGTCTGTCACTACAGTCAGCGAGGTGTCTGGAAGGCCTCACTAGTCTTACATCGAACAGACGATCATCGCCTTGAGAGACATCCTCCTATACATACACGACAATCAACCGGCAGTCCAGCAACTGAAATATCGGATGGTCTCACCTTGCGAGGGTCTTGTGTTTCAGCTTGGTTTAGGGGATGCGCTTCCTCACGAGGCGCGAGTTGATCTTGTTGCCCTTCAGCGCTTGCACTTTGAGTCTGAAGGCAGCACTCGTAAGGGTGAGGACAATTGCAAGTGATACTGCTTACATTCCGGTTATACGAATCCATGGAACAAACGAGACGAGGAGTGATCAATAAGTGGCATTCCTGAGGGAGGGATCTGATACTTACATTCGCAGAGAGGTAGGATTCTGGGAGCACACTGTTGAGGTCCCATATGATGATTTTTGCAGTCTTTTTACTTCCGGCTACGAGGCGCCTGCCGTCGGGTGACAGGCCAATGGACCGTGTCCTCGACGATGCCGATTTGAGTGAGTCGAGGTGTCCCAAAACGAGACGAAGCGACCCGCGCAGCAGGCAACCCGCTGGCACTTGTTGTTAGGAGAGATTGTGATAGACACGCTTTCCGGGTCGTTATTTGTGTGGATTTGCCACTCGGCCAGCAGAGACCCGGTGGATGAATCGAATGACAATCTGTGGATGTGGTAAAGAGCTCAGGCTGTTGTTCGTCCAGAGACCAGACAAGAGAAACTATCGAGCCTGGGTCATGAATTGGGCTTTTGATGGAGATCAGACCATTCTGATTGTCGTGGATGAAGAAGGTTGAGGCGTTGGGACAGGCAGTGGCGATGTGGCGGCCTTCCGGAAAGAACTCTGACATAACCGGTATGTTTGAGTGGACCCACCAGCCTCTCTCCCGTCGTGATGTTGGCTCCCCCTCGAGTACCTGTCGCGAACCTGTTGCAATCCGGTGCAATGTCGACTGCAAACACCCACGATTCCTCGTCTACCACAACGACCTTTTCGCGGATTTCTTCGTCCCATACGCTCGCCCCTCTCGCGTGTCCGCATACCACCCAACTGTGGTCCCTCGACACGGAAATGCTCTCCATGCCCATTTCTCTTTGCTCTTGTATCACTTTGCCATCTGCAACGCATCGTTGTCGAATGCCATCACTGGTCCCGTCGAAAAAGTGCACTCCATCTAGGTGGAATGCCACTGCGTATACCATCCCAGAGTCGCCTTGAGAAATAACTCACATATTGTGGTCTGACAAGCACAATACGCTTCATAAACAATGAAATGAGCTTGCGAGGCGCCCTCTTCTCTGACCAACCCAGTACCTGCGTGCGCCATCGGTAGGGATGTCGTCGATACACCCTGGTCTGTGGTTGTTCTCGAGAGTGATTGTACGATGCTGACAGTTCAGTGTCCGGGTTAGGTCCTTGTCATGATAGGGTTGACCATGTAATCGGCGGGTGTCACCGCGACTTTGACGAGGAGGGTGGTTTCGCTATCGGGGATATACTGTAGGTTTCTGCTGACTTTACTCAGGTTGCATCAGTCGATGACCGACTGACTTAGTACGGTGTCGAGGCTTGTTCCGAAAGGCGACACCTTTTCATCTAAGGAGTTCACTGGCCTGTACGCGTGATGGTAACGTGTTCATATGTTGGAGCACGCCCCCAAGCGTCGACAACATGAATCAAGTACTATATGAATACGCTGACTGATGGGAGGATATACAGTACCTTGCTACATAATCCAGATGTCTTGCGAATGTCCCACCAGAACGACTGGTAATAGAGACGCTCATACGATAGAACTGGCGATTGCCGTTCGCAACCTGGCAATGCTGTCTCGTTCAACTTGTGTCAGCGCTGTGACCCGTGCTACCACAACAAAACCATCTAGGTACCCATACCGAACATGAACGTTGAGCTTGCGCCAAAGTAGGGTTCCAGGGTCCTCCTACAAAAGAAAAAAAATAAGCAACAGCTTCCTTGGAGCACAAAGGATACGTCACCTCAACTCTATGTCGACCACCCTGCGAGGACTCTTGTCTCATGCTGTTGGGAGCATTCGCGGGACTGTCCTCTGAACCCGGAGTGGTCTCGGGTGGCTCACTGGACGCCCCAGGTTTCGGAGCGGGTTTGGGTACAGCTTCACCAAGACCATTTTTCTTCTGTTCTGGGGGTTTACAAGCAGACATTGCAACCACGCGCTGAACCGACCGGTTAGATATCCATGCTCTATCGACGTAAAATGAGCATACTCACTTTGACCCGTTGGGCAGGGGAGAACGTCGACCTTTGTCCATTTGAGCGCGTTGCCTGCATTGGCAGTGTGCTCATCTGAGGAGACTCTTCAGAGGGCGTTTGATGAGGTGTCGATCGCGACCGTTTCTTCATCCTTCTCAACCAACCCCCGAAGGCCTGGCGTCCTTTGGATGACTCGGCATATCTTTGACCTCTGCTGAAGCTTGGTTGAGACTGGTAACAGTGCACCGGGGTCGGAACGGCCCTCATCCGACGCAGGAGAGGGTGGCTACCACACGTCGTTAACACGAAGCAGCAGAGAGCATCCAATTACTACCTACCTCATCCAGGTCAAACACTGGGGCCAAAGTAGTTGGCTGCAACTCGGTCTTTCACCTACGGTTAGCAGAGTGTCTCGGAGGTGCCGTATTAGTCTTACATCGAGTAGATTTCCTGCCTCAGGGTCGAGCTCTGATTCGCGGATAATCCGCCTATGCACGAACTAGAGTCAAATGGCCGTTCCAGCGACTGAATGACCCTGTCGCACCTTGCGAGAGGCCTGTTTTTCAGCTTTAATCAATGAATGCGCCTTCTCCGGAGGTGCAGGTTGGTCTGCATTGTGGATCTGAGCATGTAACACGGACGAGGAAAGGAGTGGTCAACGAACGGTATCCCCAAGCGAAGGAATCCGATACTTACATTCGCGAAGAGGTATGATTATGAGGGAACACTACTGAGGTCCCATATGATGATTTTCTCTGTGTCTTTACCCCCAGCTGTAAGGTACCTGGCATCGAAAGACAGATCAGTAGAGCGTATGTTCTCGGTGTCCTCGATGATGCCAATCAGAGTGTGAGTCAAGGTGTCCCAAAACGACGCGAATTTCGACACCCAGACGCCGGCAAAGAATTCGTGCGCGAGGTCGTGCTGGACACCAGTGGCAACGACGTCGTTGAACATCACCAGCCACAGATCCTTCTTGCCTCCCAGACCATAACTGGTGCAAAGGACATTGCTCAAGAGTCTGAACAATGTCTTACCCTTGACGTTCTTTGTAGCCATCACTGGCGCAGGGGAGGATCCTTTAAACGTTGATTCGTAGCCAACGAGGAGATGTCTCTCCTCCAGAAGTAGCCGGGAAGGTGGAAGAGAAGGTTCTGGAAGAGAAGGTTCGTCACTGACAATCAAGGCTTTCGATACGCAGGAACAAAATACGAGACAAAAAGAACTCACATCCGACCGAATCGCCAATGCTGTACCGACGCCAGGTTGACCCAACACAGCACAGGACGTCACAGTCTGCAGGGCTTTGCTTGACAGAAATCAGAGACGCAAAGTTAGGTCAAACCTTGAGCATGTACCGTATGCATGGCCGCTCTCAAACCCTGCCATAAGCAATTCTTCCGGAAGATCCTCCTTTCGCCCCAAACAAGTCGATACGCTGTCTTAGTCATACTTGGAATAGGTTGCATACGATACGAATGGAACGATCGTACCCTCTGGTGATCTTCGTGTATAAATTGTCTGCGTGTCATGTTGGCTGATAAAACAGTGGGTTTATGGTAAAAGCACTCACATTTCTTCGCAACTTGTCCAAGAACAATTAAAATTTCTGGCGTAATCTGTTTGCTTGGGTAGGCGTGGACGAGAATCATAGCTTTATTCAAGCTCACCTTCCTCCAGCCACTCGCGGGATAACAGAGAAGGTTCCTAGTGGAATGAATCGAATGAACGCACGAAATAATGTATGCCATTGCGTACCATCTTGTTTAATGTTTGCCAGGTACCTACACAGTGAATTGAGTCGCCTGCAAAAAATGTACGGAGACAGACCCACTTACCGTTGGTATCTCGATTTGCATGACGCGATGGAGCCACGACCAGTTTGTTGTAAAGCGATAAAGGATGGCGGCTGCAAGGTGACAAGGAGGAAGCCAAGATGCTAAAGCGCGTACCAACTGCAGGCCGACAGATTTCACAGCCGAGGGAATCCGGCTTGACCCCTTGGAGACCGTTTTCAGTTTGCGGAGTCTGCACAAAACAGGATAGTCGGTGAATAAGTTAAAGATCGACCAGGCAACCTGACCTGATGACAGTGAATGGTTCTTGACTGGTCGTGGCAAAGTGTGCGCACAGGTTGTTGGATATCGTATGACCAGCGTTCTTCATTGCAACCTAGAGGATGCAGTTAGGTTCTCATATCGCATACGAGCCACAGACTTTGAAGATATTGGCAATGAGGTGCACGCAACCACCACAACCAACTCCAGCCTTGTCTTTGATTTCAGGCCGCCCCTCCCGACTGTACCAGACTTGACGCATGCTACGGTATCACCCTTCGTCACGTTCTGTGAAAGAAGAAATGAGCTACCACGTACGTCCATTGGTCAGCGTTTAACCCACATGGCAGCTGCAGCTCGAGTATCGTCATCGAGGTCTGCACCATCTTCTTCGCCTTTGCTGCCAGACCCAACGACGGACTGAGATGGCGGGACTTCGAGAGCTTTCTGGTATGGTTGAGAAGGAAGAACCCGAACATTCAACCATGTATTCACCTTCTTCACCAAGCCGACGAATTTGACATAGTCGGATGTATCCTACCATCATTCCTCCGAGAAGATACTTGCCATCCGCGCTGAAAATGTATCTATATGCCGCCACATACATGAGCCGAATCAAGACTCCGCGACAAGGACTTACTTCTAGCGAGGGGATCCCTGTTTCAGACGTCGATCCCTTTTTCCTCGAGTGTGCCTGAGTCTCTGGATTGGTGTCAGGTTTGATCTCGCGGGCCAGTTTCTCAGTGAGTTCGTGGGTGGACGCTTCCTCCGGTTTTACCTTTCTCACACGCGGCGTGGCCAATCCTTGACCGGTCCGCTTGTCTGCGAAGTAATCGCCAAAGGAAGCAACTTGGAGATTCCATCAGATCAAGTAAATCAACGGAATGTCAGCATGAAGCGTACGTCAATACCCATGAGTTTTAGCTTCGTGGACAAATCGGGCATATTCTGATAGTAAATTTCATCATGTGAGCACTCCGCGTGCAATGACTCGACGAGTGACCCACCATTTGCCTTGGCTTGAAGCCACCAATCTCGGTCTCGACTTGTGTGAGGTTGAAACTAAGGATGTCGGCCATTCCAACTACAATTTCTGAGAATGGCGTTGCTCTGCAATAACTATGAGACACGTACCTCCAGGCCCAATGAGACCGAAAGTATTTTCGCGCCAGCTAGCGCACCCGCCGATGGCATAGACAACTGGGGCGCTTGTTTTCAGGTAATCGTCAACGATGATACCCCTTTTCTCCTTGCACTTGAGCCCGGCCTCCTTCGCTAAGTCATCGCGAGGAGTGATCCCGATTGCATAAATAACCATTTTAGCATCCAACGAGGCCACTGAGGATACCGTCAGGCGTAGTCACGATATCCTGCACAGACGTCTTCGTGAGAACGTCCACCCTCATCGCCCCGATACGACGTGAAACAATCTCACCACCTTCATTATCCAGTTGGCGAGATAATGGATAAACTTGGCGATTAATAACAGCAACTTTCCCGACAGTTTCCCTAGGATATGAATGTCAGCCGATAGAACAGTTTCATTGACGACCTTACAAATCAAAGACAGCTTTGCAGCTTCCAGGCCAAGTAAGCCCCCGCCTACCACTACCGCCTGTCAAACTGGTCAATAACGCTTAGAGTGTTGCCCAATCATCACCTACGCAGCCTCCTTGGACATGAGATTCTTGGGAATAACTCAAAAGACTGTCGAGATTTGAAATATTGCGATAGACGAATATCCCCCCGGTGAGTGCTACGCGCTCTGGAGGAAGATACGGTGGAAGGGTGCTCTCAGAGCAGGTTACAAGAACTCGATAGTCAAAGTTGATCATGCGACCTCTGCTGGTGGTAACCAAGTGGTCGGAAGCCCCCAGTGAGGTAATTTGTTCACCGGTATAGAAGACAAAGCGGTCTGGGTCTTGCCGAGCGTACCATTTCACTGTTGATATTTTTATGCTATCAAGACGACGTAAGCACGGCTTACGACCAATACTCACCCTGGTTGAGATAAAGCTTCTCGACAGAGCGGTGCTGAAAACATTCGGTAAGGGCAACACGGTTATAGGCCAATGTGCTTCTGTGATAAGACAGGTAAGGAAATCCACCGTATCTACGAGATAAGAGTCTCGTCATGATTTAGACAGCATACCTTCCCCGCAAGTGACCAGCCAACACCGTCTCGTCTCATCTCGTTTGAGCATTGTCTCGATAAGAATCCCCTGCGCAAGTGGGCTGCTTGGGCTAGGATGGCAGCATATGCATGATGTGGCCGAAGGGATATCGAGCTTGTGACGGGGAGTCGCTCAGGAGACCTACTCGAGCTAGGAGACCGAGAGACCGAGGGACGCCGGGTGGTGACCGCGGAGAGGACGTCAACCCCGAGTCCAGATGTTCTCTAAGTGGGGAAAGGGTGTCTAACATCTCACAAACCGGTGAGTTAGGGGGAGTATGTCCTGTGGGAAGAGAAGAGGACGAATTCAGAGAAGGATTAAGCGGAGAGGGAAGACGGGGTGACGAGCTCTGATACGAAGCTACGCTCGCCGGGCGGGGCGAGCGCATGGATGAGGCTGACGTGATCGTGAGTTGAGGAGGTATAGAAAGTGACGAAGAGAATATCACCATGACTGACGGGTTTTATATGCCGAGGTAGTCTGACGTCGTCGACCAGCCCGAATGCAAAGTGCTGCTAGTCGAGAGCTCGCCATATTCAAGGAAACGCTAGCACCAATAATGCCGCGTTCGCTGACTGCCCAGACCAGTTAGTGCGACTTTATATCCCACAGAAAACTCACCAATGACAATTCCAACTTGCAAAACTCCGCTGGAGTGGTTGGTTGAGTCGTCGACATTGATTGATTGATTCGAGACGAGGCTAGCGCGCTTGGTGAACACTGTTTCCCGAAGTGAATCTAGCAAAGACGACGACCACGTTGGCCAATGTCAGCACCAACCTCTGAGCACATCTCAGAGTGACAGAATACGTACCTGCACATGTCTTCACCCGATATGACCTCTCGCGGTGGAGTGACAGTATGCGACGCACTCGGACGTGGCCCGAGTCGAGACTATCGCAGCCTGATTGCGCGGGATGGTCTACACTGGGATTTCACCAGAGACCTCAAAGCTTTCACTGGCACTCGCCTGCCGGTTAGCCACAGCCAAACCTCCTGGACGGCTTGGTGACTTCACTGGGAATGATATTGTATGGTGGTGGGCTGTTGAGTCGGCCCCATGAGCGGAGGCGTGATAGAGTGTTTGAACAAGTTGTGCGCCGACGCGCCGTTAGAGTTGCGGTTGAAGGAGGTGAAGTGACAGCACCAACTCCGACAGCGCCCCACCACATGGTAATTTCCGAGGTTCGACTGCCGTCGTGTTCCTGAGCAATCAACTTATGTTCGGGATATTGCAATACCTACAGACAGAAGTATACCATCCATGATGCAAAATGAAAATGTTTCGCGTAGAATTGCTAATCTACTTACAAGGCAAGCCTGGCTTCACTCCAGCAGCATCCAAGTACAAAATCTTGTGTATGGCTGTCTACGGTTGTCGGATCAGGCTGAAGAAGTCTAACACTGAGACAAAGTCCATCTACTGTTCCGGTCTGGGATGTTGTCAGACAGTTTACTTTGCAGCACACACCTGGGAGAGACGAACTATCCCGTCATCAGTCGTCGTTGGCGTCGCGTGTAGGAGGCACGATAATTGGGTTAGCGCGCACGTTGTCGCTCTGATGTCGTTGACAACATCGCATCTGCGTCAGGTCCTCCTCGTAGTGTCATTGCACTGTCCTTGTCACGTCTGCTCCCCACCGTGTCGATCGCACCTACTGGCGCCGTGGCGTCGTTGGGTCGTTGAGCCATCCATTGCTCCTCTTCGCTGTGCGTCATCGGCCTCGTCGTCAATGCCTAGGGGCGCGTAACACGCTGTACTCGTCACCGTCGTCATTTTGTCGTCGACGGCGTTGGGTCATCCGCGACATTGCGTCATCGTTCTCGTGTTCACATGGGGCGCATCACATGCATCACTGTCGTCGGCGCCGTCTCCGTTGCGCCGCGAAGGGGAGTGATGATGGCATAGCGTGCGTGGCACGCTCCGTTGCCGTTGCCGTGTCGTTACCATGCCGGCGATTCGCGTCCCCATTCCGATCGTTGCCCTGTCCTCCCTCATGCTCGATGCGTCACAAGGCGTGGTTGTGGCAATGGCACCATCGGCACGCTTCGTCGTCGTCGTCCTCTTGTCCTCCCACGTCCTTGCCGCATCGTGAAGGGACGGGCGGTAGTGGCATGGCGCGTAGTACGCGTCATCGCCGTGCAGTCGTCGCCGCGACTCTCGCTGCGCGGCAAAGGTATGGGTGGTGGCAGGCGTGTGTCAGAGTCCCCGTCGCATCGCCGTCCTCGTTGCATGGCGAATGGTCAACGATGGTAGCGGTCGCGACAGATTTGGAGAGTGATGGCGACAGAACGACGTGGCATGCGCCAATGTCACCATTGTCACCGCCGTCGTCTCCACTACAAAATGAAGGGGAAGGCTGTAGTAACAGCATAGGGTGCATGCCACGCGCCGATGGCGTCGTCGCTATCGTCGCGGTGTCCTTCCCCCTGTCTTCATTCGTAGTTGAAAGGGGCCGGTGATGATGCTGGCGCCATGCGTGTCCTCGTCCGGGTCCTCATGCGTCAGGTCGTGAGCGTTGCTTGCTTCCTCATCCTCGACGCTCGTCGTGGCTCTCACCCTCATTGCGTGAGGAAGACTGCGGAGGTGTTGGTGTGCGGTGCGCGTTGTCATTGCCGTCGGGTGTTGATGGCAAAACATCCAGGCTTGTACACCGAGTTGGGCCGTCCCGGCGACGATAGTAGCGATGACTTGGCCTTGGCGAGAGTCAGGAATATCATCTAATAAAGGAACCGGGGGGACATACACCAAAACATCGGGCGAGGAGGCACCTTCATGTAGTGACTAAGTTTGAAATCAGACACAAACGTGAGCGCTAATCAGCAACAGCATCGGTACGTCGTCGACAACACATACCTTGCGTCATCGTAATGTATCCACATGTTTTAAATCATAACAATTGGACGGCCAGAAAGCACGCATCCGACGATTAGTTCAGAAATCATACTGCGACTCATCAGACGACAGCGACGGACGGCAACATGAACAAACGCACTTGAGACCGACTCGCTGGTTCGTAATAGCGTGAATCATTCCGATGGGTATGACAAGAAAGCTGTGCAACATCACCGTCAACACCAACTCTAACCAGTCTGAACGAGACAACGCACAAATCATCAACGAAATGCAGAACGCCCAGACCAGGAGCTCGGTATGCCATACCTCGATCAAGACGGTCGCGAACACGAACATCGTCACTGTCAACACATGAGCCAAACACGTCCAGCGACCCGACAGGCCCACGTGCAGACAATGATGGTATACTACCGCTCGGGGAGCTGCGGATAGTTGGCCATCAAACGCGCGTATGTCCAGCTGCTCGCGCATAGAACGCATGCTTTGTGCCCAGATCTGCTTGCAGAAGTACAAGAACGAGTGCGTCAACGTCGCAGTGATGGATGCGAACGACGGTCCATAAGATATAGTCAAGGTCATCCTACGGCGCCATGAGTATCCGCGTCGGATGTGGGACAAGACGGAAGCGTCATTGCACGCACGCCATGCAAAGAAGGTATCGTCATTGTCCTTAACCAGCCGCCGGAAGTTCGACGTCGATTTCTCTCAGGTGACTCGGCTCCATCGGGGCTGTGCTTTGGGTCAGGCATCTCGGCCGACAAAGCCATTGGTGGAGGGCGTGCCGGTGGTTTGGCATCAGGCGAGCCCTGCGGTAACGCACCGGACTTGACAGCGTTCTTATGCAAGGCCGGAGAAGGAGGCTATCAACGGGCTGTTAACACGAGGACGCCATAATCATCACACTACCTACTTCGTTGAAGTCAAACATAGGAGCAGACGTGGTGGGTGGTAACTCGGTCTATTGCCATGATCAGCGTCAGTTCAGCGTCCCCGAGGAGCAACAATCCCAGCTCCTACCTGAAGCAGAGCTGCTTCTCCTTGGCTGACAGTCTCCGGTACTGAAGGACACCAGATTGTGACTGGCCAGCTTGCTATATACAGATCAGCGAGTTATTGCCTAATACAAATAATGATTCGAGGGCTTTGCTTTTTGCTGAGGTTCGGTGACTGCACGTTGTGTTGAGAATTCGGTTGATCTTGTGGCCCTGGCAAACTTGCATTTTGGTCCTGACAACAACAGATGTTTTCATACTATCAACGACTGGGAGCATTGATACTTACGCCCTGGTTCCAGTCGAAAGAGAATGTGACGTGCATACAGAAAGATGAATCAATGAAATCTCCGACACCAGGAATGTGGAACTTACTGAGTTGATGGAGAGATGGGACTCCGGAAAGATACTGCTGAGATCCCAGATTTTAACTGTCCTAGTGCCCTTACATCCGCCTGCGAAGCGACATCCGGCGGGTGACAAGGCAGTAGACTGTATCTTGTCAATACTCTCGATGATGCCCAGTTGAGTGTGATTCGATGTGTCCCACAGTGAGATGAAACGACCAGCGGAGGAAGCAATGGATCCGTTGTTTGGGGAGACTGCAGTGGAACTGAATTCTAGGTCGTCGTTCTCGTGTGTTTGCCATTCAGCGGCCCGGGGCTGTGCTCCGGTGGACGAATCGAACGACTTGATTTTATTCTCCATGGATGTAGCGAAGAGCTGCAGATCATCCATGGACAAGGCGATGGGAGTACCCAGACCACCGGCAGGCATTCGATTGTTGATAGAAACGAGTCGGCGACCATTCAGACTGTCAGAGATGAACAAGTCCGAGTTAAGGGTGGCCGTGGTGAAACGTCCACGGTCAGGCGAGAATCTGATCCCTTCGACAAAACCACCGCATTCGAGTACTAGTAGACCCACCGATCGGCCCGTTCGCCTGTGGTTATGCTCCAAATGAATGCTTTCCCCTCGCGAGTCACTATGGCAAATCTGGCCGAGTCAGAAGCGATGCCGACTGCAAACATAGCCTCTCCATCCTCCACCTCGGCAACCTTTTCCTGGAGCTCTGCATCCAACACAATTGCTCCTTTCGTGGCTCCACAGACTACCCATTTTGGACCCCTCGACACAGAGACGGTGTTCACGGTTATACCCGTTTGCTTCGCTACCTCTTCACCGTTTTCCCTCGCCATCGTTGGCCGGTGTCAAGAACCAATTTCGCATGTCTAACTGAAAAGTCAACCCTTTCTGATGAATACCACACTGTGACACCAGGTTTTGTCGATGACATCTTCGCCGATGGCGGGCCCGAGAGCTTCAAGACGTCAAGGAAGGGGACGAGGTTCGTGGTAGGCAGCAGAGTTACCTCGTAACTTAGCGTGTCCATTCTTGTTTACAAAGCGCCAGGTTTCTTAGTAGACGAGCCTGCTAGTTCACATCCCATTTTGTACTATGTACTTCATGATCTTTGCCACGCCTGCCGAGAACGCGGTCAGGTCATTTGATGCGTCACACGGGCTCAAGTCGCCGGACCTCGGGCCACAAATCAAGGCGTTCTGGTTGAACGTTCCGTGGCCTGTGCGTGTTTTTGTGAACAATGTGTGTTATAGTTACACCATGTGGCGCACCTCGACGAATGCCACCAAGGCTGGATTAGAGCTTTCTTCCTTTTCGAACTCGTATTTTCCGAACAGCTGATGGGTACGATACGATACGAAGGGGCCGAGATGCGGCACTGTCTCAAGAAAGACGTCCCCAATACGTTCAACAACAGCATATGACTTTTGACGTTTGTTGAGCGCATCACGGAGGCAGGTGTTGACGGTGATGATCTCCCGGATATTCCAAAATACTTGTTGGACGAAATCAGTACGACGGTCCGCGGGGATAATGATGACGTCGTTGTCCCTGAGATTATCCATCCAGACCTGCAAGGATGATGCGTGAAGATGACAAAACGCCAAGGATGGAACACGCATACATCTCGCAGGTACTCCATATCCCGCACAAGTCACGCTCCGTGTTGACCACTTGGTTGATGGCCTCCTGTCGCTTCTTCTCTGTGTCTGACACACTATTTACCACTTCTTGGGGTACAGAATGTATCCAGAGCGTTCCAGGTTCCTGCAGGTCGAATCGAGTCAGCAACACACGGCGTGGTCGAGACCTCGTCTCGTACCATTTCAATATTTTGCAGATCTTTCACGTACCCCATTTCACCTTCGATTAACTCAAAGATATTCAACACGTTTCAGGTACAGGTGAGTTGCTCACGCTTGACGTTTCGCTTCCGACTTGCTCAGACCCTCTCTCGATTCACTGGGAAGCAGGCCTATATCACGGTCGGAGATATTAGAATCGGTGGATCGGTGACGTGCTGCGAGAATGATATAGTAGCAAAGCGATAGAAATGACGCATGCATATCGGGGAAGGTCAAAGAGCCAAGGCAACACGCGGTTAGCGCCAACTGAGAAAGACAGGGATAAGAATGACCTTTCGAATTTTCCCCTGTTTTCATCCAGCGCGGGAAGGACCCTTGGAACCCTAATGTTTCTCACTTCGAAGAGCTCGCTGTGAAGTGAGTATCGGCACAGGAACCTAGTCTAGCTCTTTATCGTACCCAAGCCGGTAGGTGCCGAAAGCGCGAAGCCCTAAGACTGTCGCGGATGAAGAAGCGCTTGTTGAGAATGACCTGTAAGTAGGGAATCTTTTTACTTGCGATCACGTACCAAGACATGGACTCTGGTGGCGCCTGTGTTCCAGAGTTTCCGTTCTTGAACCGGTTTTGCAGGGAAATCGGGCGGAGGGTATTTGGACCTCTTCGACAGCGGGGGGCCATATGTTGGGTAGGATTCAGGTATGGATCCTGCCAAAATATTCTCCCGTGGCCCGTGTTGTAGAAAATGGTGCCTTCGCCTACGCTTTCACTCCAAAAATGCACGTCCGTAGATTGGAGTTTACAAGCAGGTCCGCGTCAGCATTGCAGCCCGTGGGCCATCTCGTATCGCCACTGCTCGAACAGTGCGAAACTTGGGTTCATTGAACGGGGCCTGGAAGTCCTGTGCTTAAGTGGTCAGGAAATTGAAGTCATTTAAACCCGGCTCGCTCACTTCGCTTTCTCATCAGTAAGGCCAGCTTGGGTTGATCGTCGGAAATGATGCAGCAGGGTTTCGGGCAGGGTCTCAGCCATTCAGACGCATGTACAAGATGGCTCACGTCAGACAAATGACGTTTGAATGTGTCATTGCGGGTTTGAATAAGACGTGTTATATGCACTCGGCGGTGATGGACTGCCAGTGTGCCATCGGGCAAGTTGATGAGTAAGAAAATATTAAGAGATCGTCAAATGCTAGTGGCGATTCAAACAGGTGATAAATCGTACCTGGTGGCGATTGCAAGCCACTCCCAAGCTAGATAGGTGCCACGGTATCGGTGCACTTGCGTTCCTTGCCCTCTGCCAAGACCGCCGGACTGCACCTTTCCGACCAGCAGCCTCGGTTCCGGCTGCGTAAGAGTCGTTGCGCTAACCATCGCTAACCACACGGTCACATCTACGACCGCAGCACACGAAAGAAAACAACCCACGTGATAGGTGGGCCATTGAAGCCAACCTCGCCAATTTGATTCTTGAAGTAGGCAAAGGCATATGTCGAGAGCGAATGCAGTGACGGTGAAGCTGGCGGCCAGAAAGTTACCGAGAACAAAAAAGGGCAACGGTGATATGTTGCCAGAGTGAAAGGGCAAAGCGATAAAAAAACCGCATGCTGAATCGAGTAAGGTCAAAGAAACAAGGTAACAGGTGGTCAGCACCAGCCGAGAAGGGCAGTCCTGGGCGGAGCAGGCTAAACGACGTACCAACAGAAATATCAAGAGGGCGCGATATAGACTTGTGTTGTTTGCGTTGTCGGGGAGGGAAGGTGGATTGCCCTAGTGCGCATGCTGATGAAGGCGTCACTGATGTTCTATCCAATGACGATCCGCACTCACAGCAGACCATTTCTGTTGGGTATGATGGGAAGGTAGCGCCTGGGGGGGAAATAAGGGCCAGGACCCGGATGAAAAATCATGAAGCTCAGAGAGGGCATACCTCGAGATCGAACGGAGTCGAAGACAGCCCACACAAGGTTGCCGAAGAGTCATACTCGCTCTGAGAATCGGACTGAGATGGACAATGCGTGGCTTGCAGTCACGTCGACGGTGCCAAAGTTGGAGTGTAGCAAGTGAGCTAGAATCGGTGGACGCAGGAGGAAGAAACAGTGGAAGCATGATGCAATACGATGGCATTGGTCATGGTAGTCATGTAGCAACGTGGGGCGTGGTAGCGTGTCAGACTCTTCAGCGTTCCGAGTCCGAGTGCTTGGCCAATCAGAAGTTGGCCACGGCACCGTGCGCGACTGGAGTGAAAACGGGCACGGTCTATGGTCTCGCTGCGTCCGGGGATGGGGAATGGATAGCAGGAACAAGCGGACGTAAACTACTACATGCGGTCGACTTTTCGCCGGCACCGACCAACGGTGACGGTCATGTACTACTGCGAGTGGTCAACTGTCAGAGCGTGACTAGTGTCCCCTGGCGGTTACGTGCGGACGCGTGGTCTTGCGTCCTCATACTTTGTCATTTGTTCCTCTTCGACGCTCTCACCTTTCCCTTCATCAGCAAACCAGCACCTCACTAGACAGGTCTGGCCAGACCTAGCCAGGATCCCAGCCTCCCCAGCTCCCCTAGCAAGGTACCTAACTGGCTAAGTCTGTCCAGTACCCCCCAGACTGTCCCAGACTTTCCCAGACTGCCCCTAGATCACCCTAGATACTCCCAGATTCCCACAG
>JBBPOC010000079.1:0-31290 GCA_038091235.1 Tylopilus rubrobrunneus | reverse complement strand
GGGAGAAATGGCTGACATGTGAAAATGATTGCAGCTGTGACTGTACACCGTGACACTCTGGCCGTACATGTTCTGGGTAGGACTACCTTTAAACTCGGGCTGTCGCGGAATACTGCGATCAGGAAAACTCCTGTTGCATCGCCCCCGACTTCGCAAGTGATCCCACATCCTCGTTGTCCAGCTGAGTAGACTGTCAGAGGCGACTAGATTGTGATCGGTACTAGGGTTACGAGTTCGCAGCTAGTCGGCAAGTGATCATTGTCCTCGAGCGAGATAAATGATATTGTGGCTCTTCAAATTGGGGAATATGGTGGGATGCCACGTTCCGACTTTCCCTCCCCAGTCAAAGTCCAGCAACATGATCTTATCTCCGGTAAGATGGATGTTGGGGAGGCGCAGGTCTCCATGAACGTAGTCCGAGTCGGCAAGATGGAACTCCGCCGTCATTGAATATGCCCATGGAGCTGCTCTGTGTCGAGCGTTGAAAACTGCTATTTGAGCACCTCGAATTCAGCCATCACTGGCAGACGACCCTGGGTCTGCTCGACCCCCCATGACCAGCGAGAACTGGGCCTTGTTCTTGCCATACAACTGCGAGTTGCGGAGCGTCGCCTCGTCGAAATGGCCTGCTAACGCTTGCGGGGGCGTAGTTTTAGAGTAGTGAGGGTACTGTAAAGCACGGGGCGAGCGCGTCAGTCGTATTAGAAAAATGAAAAGGTGAACAACGCACAAGAGGTAGGACTCGAAGAGGATGACCGCCCACGAACATGTTTGCACGCAGAATTTCCCGTCGATGGGTTCCGTCGCGACAAAAGAGAGCCTGTGCTGTAACGCGGCCAGCTGAGCATGTAACAAGTCCATCTTGACTGGAAGACGCGGTGGAAGATGGACACGTCATAACTTAGTTACATGGTCAAGTAGTGGGTTGACACAATTTAAAGTTGTCTACACAGAGTCTCTTTTATCTCCCTACTGCCCAACCATCGTCCTCAAGAGATTGTAGGTGGCCAAGATCAAGGTGATGTGTCTGGAATCATCATCAACACCGCCCGCACAAAGGTATGGATGAGACAACTCATGTGAGGCCTCGGCGGTGTTACCGAGACTAGTAGCAGAACGTCAAACCATCAAGCCCTCATGAAACAGAGTGAACTTACCGTTCACATCTCCTTAGAGCACAATCCAACGTGGTTAGAGTACTGTAAAAAGTCCTAGAGAGAATTGTGAATCAACATAGGAAGGGAGGCATCTCACTAGTCCTGACCTCAAACATCGTGATCGCGCGTTGGAACAATGGACGGTCAAACTCTCCAGCACGGGTGAGCACTTCGACATACCTTATCGGAGAAAATCTGCGTCATGCTAGGGAGTAGCGATACCCAACATACCACAACGTGCACAAGCAGAATGCTCCTTCCTCTCCACCAACCCCATCATCACTTTTGTCCACGTCATAGCGGTAAACGAGGTTCTGTCCACAGCTGCAGTAGCAGTCTTACACAGCACGTATGGCACTTACATTCCATGTCAAGCCGCCTCCCTCCGGCGTCTTTGAGGGTACTCGCGAACCTCGGATCGGACTGTGGAGCGATCAGCGCGCGGTCATTGGATGAGACACGTCGGACACGGACCAAATACAAGCGGTGTGATGAGGACGGACGAGTCCAAGACGTCAGTCTCCTCGTAGCACTGTCCAACGACCCGTAATTCAGGACTCCAGGCCTCGTGCATGATCTCTTCGTACAGCTCGTCTCTCGACGTAAGCCACTCATTGCGGTTGGGACATGGCAGGGATCACTTGTTCGCGAGTCGCAAACCTGGAGGAAACAATCATTGACCGACACAGGATGTTTCACCGCACAAATACCTCTGTCGATAACCACCCTTATTCAAACTCATCAGTACTACGCCATATGTCAATGGTACGCAAAGAACGTACCAAAGCATAATCTACGTTCACAGGCCACTCAGTAAAATGTAGCCATCTCAGTATGAGACTTGCCTTGGAATACTATACACGTCTCAGTCACAAGCATATCGACGCAGCGTAGCATGCAACATACCGTAAAGTAGTGTTCCTTGCCCCGAACTTCCCTGCGGTATATACATAGACATTCAGACCTGACACACTTTTCCCTGACTCGCACTGATCATATGGATCTGTCAAGAAAGTGAGCACGCATATCACTAAAGCAGGAGTCAAAAAGACGGACAAGTCGAGTTCCTTATACTTCTTAACGACAACTGTGATGCAACGACATCAGTGGATACACCTTACAGTCTACACTATAAAGAAGTGATGATCTCGACGTAAGCTCCAATCAAGATGAGACCACACACAGTTCCCGTACTAGTATCCTAGGAAGAGCGTCAGAGTATTCGATCGGCTCTGATGTAGATACTTACCATGTCGTACGACTATTTTGCCAACCATGAGCCTGTTCGTCACTCAAATTGAACGTCACGAACCAGAGGACGGCCGAACTAAGAACCCGTCAACTAATAAGACTTAGAGCAGATATCTTAGACGTACCTTCTGGCCCAGGTAGATACAATCCATCCTTTTATCACAGGATCAAGCAAAGATCATTCGATCAAGATAAACACCTACAATTCTCCGTAGATGTCCTGAGTGCAGATACGTCAAAAAGCTAGGCATGCCAACGGAGGGAGACTCACTAGCTGTGTGTGATCTGCGGCGCCGTTCTCGATTCTATCATACATTGGGTCAATGTTCCCGGATCAACAGCAAAATCCATTTGCCTAACAGGCCTCGACCCATTGTGCCCATCGAGATGGTTGAGCTCTATTTCTTCGAGATCCTTGCCACCTAGGTGGTCCAAAATCAGTACGAACGCCGCTCCGAGTGAAGAGAACCCGCCATGAATGGCGTACCTGACGTATGGAAATTGAGAATGTCATCGCTTCTTCATCAACAAGAAAAAGAAAGACTTACATGATTTGAAGAGAACATCTGCAAAACACTGAATTTCACACAGAAGTACAGAGGTACAGAACACCTACAGGGATACAGAATGCATACAGAGATACAGAATACATACAGAGATACAGAATGCACACAGACATGTAGAATACTCACAGGCTGGCAGTAAGTCACTGCCAAAGTAGTAAACTAAAGGTAAGGCCACTAGTACTGGGCAGTACTGGTTATGTAAGCTCTGAATACCATATATGAAATAATTCCATTGGACACTCCCTCAAACACTGGCACGAGACTGTATACTAATATGTGGTGCGCCCGGGCCGGTCACCTGATATGGTAAGTCCGAGTTGCGGCTCAGCCGTAGTCGCGCTGTCTACTAAGTGCGCGCCGGATTCGCCGGATTCGGCCCGATCGACCCCGAGTCGGACGCGTCCGGATGACTTGGTAGGTCAACTCTGAGGTTGCTAAGTCGAATACATGTACCAGTAGGTCGCCGTCTGCAACGTTTATGGCCTCTGCGTCATCCGCCGACACTCCCGACACCTCCGCTTCGACCTCCTTGGCCCTCTGCTCGCCCTCAGGCTTGTTGGGTGGCTCTGTAGGCGCATCTGGGTGACGTTCGCCGTCACCCGTCGTGTCTGCAGGGTCCTCCGGCGGTCTCGCTGGATCCGTCGTCGTCTCCGTGTCAACCGGGTGGCTGCCCGACGCGCTTTGTGCGCTCGCGCTGGTTGTCGTTGACTGGTGTGTCTCGCGCACGGTCAGCTCAGGGCTGCCATGGCTCAACTGTCCTGTGCGCTCCCCCTCGAGCGACATGCTCTCAAGCGCGACTGGTGATGTCGTCGTGGTGGTTTCGTATTCGGGCATCTTCACCCGACGTGGCTGTTCGTCGTCGGCACGCTTGATATGCGCGTGACGATCTTTACCAAGCACAGCCGCATCTTCAACCTGGAACACGCCTGATGAGAACGGGTGGGATCGTGTCGAGAGAGGTCTCACGCACCGTGGCTCCCAACCTGCAAAGTCGGCTCTCATCTTATCAACGCTGCCTTTGGCCGTCCAAGACTCGACAGAACCACCGTCGGGATGCGCGAAAACAAGATTTTTGGCATGCTAAGCAAGAAGGTGAATGAGCCTATCTTCGGCAACCAGGGAAAGAAGCAAATGTCGGGGATAGAGGGATCGGGACAAAGAACGCTAGAATGACGCACGATGTTATATGTCATTATGTATCTCCCAGGACCTATCCATCCGACAATCTCTGCTGTTTCTCCCCTCCCAGCTCTCGGCTTCGTCGTCTGCCACTTCCCAGAGTGATTCAACCTCATCTGGTGGGTTTTCCAATGTGCCCGCTGGCCTCGTTGGCTCTGCGCGTGTTGCGTACGGGTTCGCGTCGTCAGTGGCTGCTTAGTGGGGTGCAACCGGTGCGCGATGGACTTCAGCGCCCTCGCCGTTGTCGTTACCACCATGCGCCGGACCATCTCCTTCGTCTGCCCCACTCCCTCGCTTGATGCCGGTCTTTGCCATGTGGTTGTCGTTGCGTTCTTATGGCAACTAGGCAGAGGACGTTGGTCAGACATACGATCAGAATCAATGTCTGGGCTCGATGCGACTCACGTAGCGTATTCGTGTACAACTTGCTTTTGGCGAGGTGGAAAGGTGCCCTATACACAGACGTCAGTCAGGCCCCGAAAACATGAATGAACGCTTGCCAGTTCATGGAATTAGGCATGGTCACAAGCGTGATAAGCGCGCCGATCTGGACGATCGTCACCAATATCCCGCGGTCGAGGATGAAGAAAAATTGTCGGCACGTTGGCGATCTTTTCCTGAGGACACGCTGCGAGTCATGGGAGTGCAGGAGGACCACTCTGACTCACCTGCGCAAGCTACGCCGGCTAGACGCAAGGACACCAAAGAAAGCCAGACCTTCCTCGAGCAAGACAGCAATAAAGCGACGAGACGTGGGACATGGTAACCGTCGAATGAAACCAACGTACGATCATGTGCGGCCCGCCGCGTCGGTTTCGCTTTTTGGACCGTCGTGTTTGCTCACTTGAGCATCTCCTGGCCGGTGTGGGACGCCCAGATCCAAGGAGCGCCATGAGCATCTTGATGATGTTGAGCCTGTCGCGTTGTGTGAGTACCTTGTTGGAAGCAGAAAAGAATGACGGACCGCATGAGTTGCCACACAAGACCAAGGACGAGCGTCCGATTCCCATATGCGCGCACTTCGTCGGCGTCATCGGCGTCGTCCCCAGAGCATGTACACATAGCACCTATGCCAATACTGTTGAAGGGGCGGGCGAGGCGATGAGTCTATGTCGATCGGAAGCCATACCAATGGCATGGCAGCCCGGGTTGACTAAGCGACTAATTATCTATTGTTTGTACACGTTTGACAGCGTTGCTCAGGCCTGCTTCTCCCCGACCCACCCCGATCAGCTCTTGGTCTCTTCCTGGGACACGGTGTGTCTTGTGTCCACTGACCGTGTCGTCGACTCACTGTCCTTGTTCTGTAGATGGTTCGGTTCCACGACGTCAACGTCAACGAACAGAAAGTGAAATTCGACCACCGCGCTGCTGTGCTGGCCTGCGCGTTCGGTGATGGTGGATCGGACACGGGCATACACGAGGACGGGTCGAATAATCGGACAGGATGGATTCAGATCGTGTACGTTGGATGAACGGTGTGGGACTCTGGCCCGATTCAATGTAAGCTCACGCATGTACAAGCATAAAAATATATATCGAGTCCCTGTCGTGCGACTGCGTCGCGCTACTACCAAAGACACGCTATAGTGATACAAAGCAAGAGAATAACAAATATTTCCGAGTCTCGCCGTCTCTTCGAATCAAGGCTACCAGTAGCTCAGAGTTGGGGAGAGAATACGGAAGTCAAAGCTGAGCACTAGGGAATATTGATGAGAACACAGTACGAGAGTGACACACTGCACATACTAGTTATCGATCCAATCTACGTTTGCGAGTTGATAGATGGGTGGGAGTTCGTGTACCTGACCGTGATGGATGAGGGGTTGAGCTAACAAGCTGGAAGCCTTTTGTTCGTATAGAATCCCGAAGCTGGCCAATTCCATATTCTGCTGCTTGCATCTCCCTGTCCGAATGCTCCGCTTGCAACCGGGAAAGTTCGCGAAGAATGTCATGTTCTCGTTCCAAACACAAGGCAAGGTGACGCTCAGCACGTATGACTTTCCTTCGTGCACTCGCGGCCTCTAGCATGATCGTAGCCTCCTTTTGCGAGTGAATTACTAGTACTTGTTCGTTAGTTGAAACCATGTATGATGCAACCAAAGTCAGCGAATACTTACCAGTGAGTGTATCTGGATCATCTTTCTCTGAATCACTGACGCTTGGTGTAAAACTAGCCCCGTCTGGTTGTACTTGGGGCGCGGGGAGGCTAGCGCTTTCATTCCAGGAGGGCTGACGTTCCGGATCGTTACTTGTAGCCGACTCTGCGTCAGAGCGATCCAGGGTGGCTAGAGACATCCCAGACTTGGGTTCGAGTCTGAAGGACCCTATGCCAGCCGGAAAACGAGGATTCTGTAATGATGTTGGGATAGAGATGGAAGCCCCGGGAATTGAGAGCTTTCGAGGGCTTGATTGGTGACTCGGAGCTGACGGACAGCCGACGGTGTGAATGAAATTTGACGGCCCAGATGGCTCGGAAAGAGCAGATTGAGAGCGATTGCGTGTTTTCATGGTACAAGATTCCAACAGTGTTCTGCGAGAAAAACATAATGTGAGAAACGCGATATGCTTCGTATTCACCTAAGACTTTTCACACGATCAGTTGTTCCCGTTCTTCGATGCGAGAAAAGCCAAGGTGCCCCCAGTGTGGCAAGCCCTTTGATGACCAAGTTCAAGTCCAAAGGCACCTTGACCAACCGCGAACGAAATGTCACCGAAAGCCCACTACGTTTGCAGATACCGCGGATCTGATCAAGCATTTCGAGGCTAAGCCAAACGTCGAGCGCACACAGCATCGGTTCTTCCAACGACCCCGCCGTCAAGCCTCGCCGTCAGCTACAGCGCGCTTACGAGACAGCAGTATCGGACCTATACATCGGGATAACCCAACGGCTGACTTCTATCCGGAGGCAGCGAAAGTCGTTGATCAGCAAGGCCTGAAGTTCATGGACGTTTTTGACCAAGACAGGTTTGCACAGATCCGCTGCGATGAGAACCTTTATTACCCGTTTGCTGACCGCCCAGAGTGGGATCTGGCGGAGTTCTTGGTCACCTCTGGCCTCAGCATAGCTGCCATTGACCGTTTTTTATCTTTGACACGGGTGGGTTTCGCTTCGATCGAATGGTTGGGTATATTGTTTGACACCTTGGTTAGATTAAACAACTTCAGCTCTCCTTCCAGACTGCCAAGCAGTTGCGCTCACTCGTTGAGATTCTACCCCAAACTCCACCATGGCAGTGCCGTCATGTCAGCACCGCCCCACACAAGTCAAAAACTGTCGCAAGGCTGTTCTACCGGGATACTGTGGAATGCCTACAAACGCTCCTCAATAATCCGCTCTTTGCAGACTCTATCGACTTCACCCCATACCGCGTCTTTACCACCGCTCAACGCTTAGTCCGGGTATTCACCGAGTGGATGTCCGGGGATGCTCCTTGGAATATGCAGGTGAGTACGGACGCGTAAACCCTGAGGCTGGAGACTGAGCGTTCCGGACAGAAAGAAATAAATATCGATGGAGCCTGTGTATTAGGCGTAATCCTTTCGTCTGACAAAACCAACGTGACCAACCAGACTGGCGGCAAAGTCTCCCACCCCCTTCTCATGTCGCTAGCCAACATCCATTCCGAAGTACGCAACAAAGCATCGCGCCATGCCTTCCTTCCTGTAGCGTTTCTTCCCGTTGTCGAATTTATCCATGTTAACCCGCGGATGAGATCCGTTCTCTCGGATCGTCTCTATCACCAATGCCTCGATATCGTAGTGGAGCCTTTGAAGATCGCTGCCCGGATCGGCATCATGCTGTCAGATCCGCTCGGTTACCGTCGGTACTGTTTCACCCCCCTCGCCAGCTGTATTGTCGACACACCCGAGGCGTGTTTAATCGCGTGTGTCCGGGGGAAGACCTCACCAACTACTCTTGCCGACTACACTCAGTTTGGTGATCCCTTCCGTCATGAACCCCGAACGAAGGCTGTTACACTCAATCATATCGAGTCCATTGGCGTTGACCCCAACAATTTGGTGGAGTACTTTGAAGCCTGTGAAGAATACCGCCTCAATGGTGTCGCTCTGCCGTTTTGGAGGAATTGGGCACTCTCGGATCCGGTTTTTTTTCTTACCACGGAAATGCTGCACACATTCTCTCGGTTCAGCTACGATCACGACCTGAACTGGTGCATTCGTGCAGTCAGCGGTGCCGAACTCGACTTTCGCTTTTCTGTCCTCCAACCCATCACGAATCATCGACACTTCACGACCGGCGTCACCAAGTTGAAGCAAGTTACTGGCAAGATTCAACGTGACATCCAGCGCTACCTGATTGGCGTGATTGCAGGGGCCGCCCCAGATGGTGTCATCCGAGCAATTCGGTCACTCATGGAATTCCGATACCTTGCACAGTCTCGTGTCCTGAACGGCGTTCAATGTCGCAAACTTTCGGCTTTGCTCCAAGAGTTCCATGCCCACAAGCAGTGTATTACCGATGCAGGAGTTCGTTGTGGAGAGAAGGGGAATGTTATCGAACACTGGCAGATCCCCAAACTCGAGCTTATGCAGAACGTTGCTCCTAGCGTCCCCCTCGTTGGCCCTCCCATCCAGTGGACAGCTGATACAACAGAACGAGCCCACATTGACGTTGTCAAGGTCCCCGCTGCTGCCACGAATAACATCGATTTCGAATCTCAGATCTGCCGCCATCTTGATCGCCATGAAAAGTGTCGCGCGTTTTCACTTGCACTACACCTGCGTGAAAACGAGATTCGGGCCAGGGATTCCCATAGAGGAGTGATCAACGAAGACGATAGCGACGACTCAGATTCAGGAGATGAAGCACTGCTCGATGACGATGCGGACGTGGACTTGCTCGGAGAGAGGGTACCTGGCGTGGCTCCCCGCCCCATCAAAGATTACTTTGTCTCTACCGCCAAGCCTTCCACAGTCTTCCCTCACCGTACATTCATCTCCGGTCCGGTCGCTTTTCACCTTGGATTTGCCCCGGCCATTGGAAGCATGCGTATTTCAGACGTCGCGGACAAATTTTGCCTTCCAGACCTTCGCGCCGCACTGGTACATTATTTTTACCGCAACCACGATGGCTGTCCCCTCACAGTGGGAGGTCTAAGACCTTATCCCGCTGACGAGCCACTGCCGTTCGAGCGGCTACAAGTTTGGTACAAGGTGCGCCTGCAACAAAAGGCATACCACGATCCAACCGCTGTGCTTCCGGCTCAAACATTGAACACCTCCCCTGCCGCAGCTCGCTGGCCCAAGGGACGCTACGACGCAGCATTCGTCAATGTCGATGACAGTATGGTGTGGCCTCGTAGTGGACTCAAAGGTTCGTTTTTACCGGGACAGTACTCACAAAGGATGCTGACTTACACAGGTCACATTGTCTGCGAGTTACGACTCATTTTTCGGCCAATCTCGCCGAGGGGACTACAGCCCGATGTGTGGTGGAGTGCAAAGTATTTGACTTATGTTCTCAGGCTTGACATCGTCCCGGCACACGGCGTTGACAGCGTGGTGGGAATGCATGTCGTGAAGCGTGTCAGCAGATCCAGTGGGTCGCCGATGGGAGATGTCATTCCTCTATCTCAGCTTCGAGCGATAGCACCGTTGGTTCCAAAGTTCGGGAAGAAGGCCAACTCGCGTCTCACTGCAGAGACATCCTCACATTATTCGCAATCCTTCTATTTGAACCATTTTTTCGATAAAGAACTGTATTACGCACTACATTCCTAGCATCGCTCGATATTGCTAAATATGGTTATGAAGCACAGCTGCCTGAATCTGACACACATATCCTCCCTTTGTGTACTGCCAGCGTCTCCACAAGCCACGCACCAATGTTGCCCTCCTCGGGCGGTCTTCAAGTTCAAGGTGGCCATTTCTGCCATCGCGATGGTTGCAGAATTGCCAGCAGGTATTATCATAGTCATTGTCGTGCACAACACACGGCCCGGGAAGACAGACGAACCCCCCCAATCCACAAAGCGCCTTCTCCGACTCCTCTGATTCCGGGAAAATTCTCATCGATTCACCCCAATAACTCAGATGTCTCGCTCGTCGACAAACAGAAACAGCCCGGGATAGTTATTGGCGATGTTGATGGCCAAACAACGTCAGATCTTGGCCTGCCTTTACTCAACCCACGATTCCACCAATCTGAAGGCTGTGATGACAGTGACTCGCTGAATGTTGGTACGATATTTTGATAAGTTGAAAACCCTCGTAATAATCACATCTATAGAAAGATGCAACGATATAGTCTCTGCAGTTCAAAATCGTGTCCAACTAGGACAAAGTTTGGTAACTGCCGTCGCTTCAGCGTGGCTTCTTTGGCTGATCCCAGTCCAATAGGTGTTCAATAACATAAGCCATCGCGAACACACCTACATCCAAGAACGGCTTCGTATTTTGGAGATTCGGGCTAGGTAAGAGTACTGGATCTTCTGATGCTGGGTCACAGCTGACTCCTCTCGCACTTAGGCCTAGCTATATCCACGATCAACAACGATTCATAGTCACGATGAATCACGATACCCATGAAGCACTCGTTGTACCTTTTATCAACGGATTGAGCCACGAGCTTTCCGGGGCTCCGCTCTCAAGGGGACCGCACACGATCTTTGTTGAGGTAGCTCCGAATACCAGCGTATCCTGTGGCGACAGCGCACTTACGCCTGACCTTTGCCTACGGATATTCTCATCGACGGCACCCGGGGAATTCGCTGCTCAACGCGAGTTCATTTTCATGGAAACGGCGTTTTCACAGCCCGAATCGGATGTCATGAAGAAACTCGCACTTTACATTGAGCATCATCCGCAAACGCTCGCTGTGATCAAGATCAAAATTCGAGAAGCTCGTTACTCCAAACCATCAGAATCACCATCTTCAACACTCGCAGATCGTTTTATCGGTCGCCCAGTCCTGCGCGAAGGCGAGTTCAGACCGCGCAAGTCCTCTCAAACTTTGAAGGTCATCCGAGATGGCGTCGCGTGGATCAATATCACCGGCATTGAGATGGAACTTTGGGTCCGTCTCAGCGACATGCCGATTGACCTCCAAGTCAATCCCAACTCGCAGACTGCATACGCAAGCGGCGTAAGTTCATCCCTACTACGAGATCTAATCTGATCACAACTATTTAAGTCTCTCTACCCTGATCGGTCTACTGCAGATATAGATGCCTTGATCGACACGATGATGGTGGAACTCAAGGAAACCATCACGCTGTATGTTGAAGGAACTTTGGAGGATCAGATCATGTCTTTGGAGCTCGGAGACGAACGTGTTCGACTTGAAGAAGAGAGGGACCGTTGGATCCAGGACGTCCGTTCTTGGACTCCACGGAGTCCATTATTCAATTGGGACTATATTCTAGCCCGGTTTACCTCGAGCATATGGAAGACCGCGCACACTCGATACGCGACTTGGCACAGTGAGCTGCCCAAACGCCGCCGTTCTGATGACGATGACGATCGGTCAGGAGAGAGAGGCGGGCCTGGTGCCGGAGCCATTGATGGGGGGAACAAACGGTTCGTTCTCGGGTGATTGCTCGCTCAGATTAGCAATAACATCTTCTGCACCTATCGCACTGAGCTGTACTAGTATAGCGAATTATTTATTGCCGGCCCGCCGGCCCGGGGCCTCTCTTGCACTGGTCACTGTGCAGCCACTCCAAATGCTCGCGTGCTGACGTCTTATCATGTTCTAGGCTTCTTCGGCACACATTTGGCGCCCTCGTCGAGGCTAGCTCCTCCCGTTGCATCCATTTCAGCTCCCGGGTCGTGTAGTTCGCTTTGAGCTTTCCTAGTGGAGCCCTTCTGTTGTTGCCCGGAGCGTATGCGCTCGTGTTCTGACACGTTCTGCGCTGCCTTAGGTGTGTTCCTTCCCTCCCCCTCCCTCTCGAGTTTGGAGCTCTGGGGTTTCCTCTATGTGTTAGCTGGCTTATCGGGTGGTGGAGAGTGGTCTGGGGACCTTCAGGTACGTTGTCATCGACTGCTTTATCATGCTGATCGTTTTCGTCAGCTGTTGTTATTGACCATCCCTACCCCAACACACTCCTTCTTTCCCATCCGATTGACATTGTAGGGTGCGTTTTGGCGCTCTTCCCCTCGTCCTAGACATTTGGAAGAACTCCGTATCGTCCACAATTTTATCGCCCCGGGTAGATACGATCGATCGTGGTTCATGAGCCGGCGATTGATTCTCTTTCACTCATGTATCCATAACAATCTGCAGAGCCACTTTAGCCAATGATGTATTTCCTGCACCGCTGATCAAGGCCAGCAGGGTGGGGTCGTTTCCATCGAGCTTCTGCATATCATCTGTATAACTTATGACCCAAAGAAAATACTGGGATCACTCCGAATCGCGGAAGGGCAGGGGGGATTACCATATTAGGTAGAGGCACAGATTTGTAAGCAAATCTCCGATCGTTGAAAAAAGATGTTGTTCTTGTTTGGCAGTTTCTGACATGCCATCAAAGCGACAGGCTTCGCAGTCAGAAGTCGACGACGACGACCAGCACCTTCAACCCAATGTCAATCCTCACTCGCGGCCAAAGAGGACTCACGCTGGCAAAGGGGGCGCTGTCCAGCAGCTAGAGAAGTATGCTGACGCGATCACTCGTGCAGATACTACCAAACGGGCTCGTTTGGCAGTTCCTTCCGACGAGCCTGTCAACAAGATGTCACCTCCATCTCCGAAGAAGCGACGTCGCTGTCCTAGGAAAAAGCATGCGCCGAAACGTACTCCGCCACCACCTGTGGTAAGTATTTTTTTTTACTACTATACCGGGCTCAAATTAATTGCTGCCGTAGGATCCGGTCACGACACCCACAAAGTTCGCAATCAAGCCAGCTTTCCAGCGACGTGAACAGTCGTCTCGCTACGGTTTCCAAGGCCCTTCGGACCAGCGTGACATGTGAGCCCTACATTCCTGTACCTCGACGTGTCTGAAGTCCCCAAGGCACCATTCTGAGCAGGCTCAAAATCCTCATGCTTCTCCGGCTAACACGCAGCCCGATGCTCTCGCTGTGGACGAAGAGAACCTCGAGGATGAACTCGCGCAGATCCGTGATGATGTTTTACATTCGGACCACGGTGATGGGCCTTCGGACGATGAAAATCGTGAAGAACCACACGAAGGAGATGCTTCCGATGAAGACAATGCCAACGATGATGAAGACAATGCTGACGACAATGAAGACAGCGTCAGTGAAGATGAAGACTCGATCTCTGAAGATGGCGCTTCCCAGACAAGTACGTCAGCAATGTTCCATCCAGACGGTTATTCCATTTCACTCTTTTTTTGCTAGAACGCGGTTCCGACAATGAGCATGTCGATGTCTCTCCGTCAACGCAATCCAACAAAGCGTCTAGCTCACGCATACGTGGGGGGCGACAAGGTAAGTCGGTGTTGGTCAATGTCCTCAGTGACTCACACGAAAAGTATACAGGGCAGCCACAAGGTGCGCCAATGGACTTTGTCATCAAACTTAGTGGTTCACGCACTCATGTAGGACAAGGACAAGCCGAATCTCGCGAACCGCTCGCGGCGCGACCCCAAGGCAGGTTACCCGAAAAGCAGACAGGTCAAGGTGAGTCAAGCCACGTTCTGTATACACAGCGTGGCTCATGCAAGCTTGTAGGAAACATGCGAGGTGAATCACGCGGAACACATGCGGGGGATTCACAGGGTGAGTGCTATCGTATCTCATAGGTGATGTAGCTCACGGAACAATAGGGAACTCACAACTTGGAGGCGGATCGCGCGGAACACGCGTGGGACATTCACAAGGTGAGTCGCCGTCGTATTGTTCCATCAGTAGAATGACTCAGAAGGCAACCAGGAAACTCGCGAGACAAGTCACGCGTAGGCCATGCGGATCGTACACGAGGCGAGTCGTATCAATATTAGTATATAAACTATGTTGCTCATGCGGTAGCCATGCAGGCCACCAAGATAGTAAGTCGACTTATACTGGGTACATAGTCTCATTGATAGATGCAAGACCAAGCTCACGGACGACGCGAGCCTCAGAGGTCCAGCACGGGACCACACCGCGGTCATTTGCGCAACCGAGAACACTCAGGACAAGAGGTTGCTGAAGGTGAGACGGTCTACACACTCCACGGCGACCGACTGATTCGTAGATGAAGGCGCACGTCAGCAGCGTGACGACAGACACATCGAGCACCGTCGGCAACGTAATGAACAACCCAGAGAGGACGATACTGATGCTGAATATGATGTTCTCGTGCGCCATCATGAGCGCAATGGGATCCCACGGCCACCATCTCAGCAAGCCCTTGTACGTCGCCGCCACCGGATACAAGACTCAGAAGATGAAGACGCTGTTGCGCATGTCCACCCATCTCGCAGCAAGGACGCTGAAAAGCGCGCGTTCTGGCCGGGAAACTGGAAGAGCTTCATTGACGATGCAAAGCTCGAGTGGAGAGTATATTTGGCTTGCTGCGATGCATTCCCAGACCGTAGGCATGCAAGACGGGAGTTGATTCCTGATATTGTTCAACAGGTTCTCCATACATACAAGCGCATGCGAATCCCCCTCGTGGAGGGTTTGATACCTCAATACCAGGAAGAACTTTATACCATCGTAAGTGTAATGTATAGTTATGTCATGGGGCACTCACGGACATGCATGTCTCAAGATTTACGATGATGCATCCACGTTTCGTTCGGAAATCAAGAAACTTTGTGTCCGGAAAGTTGTGCAACTATATGATCTCGAGCCGCCCTTGAATCTCAGTGAAAACGAGTCCATCCGGTGGGTTCGTGATCGGGCCACTCAACTGATCCGGGGAGCGAAATTTCTCCGCCGTTCTCGTGGTCAGCAGGTGTGTCGTGTTCTCACTTAACTCATCTTTTGTTGACGAGATGGGATTGCAGGGAAACGAGCAAAATTTTGCCCACAAGGCGTTGCATGTGATCGCAACAGCCGCGTACTATGGTACCAGTCAGAAGCTCCTTGGCCGGACGACGGAGTTCAAGGACAGCATTCCGGAGGCGGCAATTGTCCTCATTGCAGCTGGGGTTTGTTTGTTCCTCTACTTTCAAAACCCATTGACAGTTCGTAGATTAAGAGCGTGCTTAATGCACTTCAGCAACATGGCAAGGTTCGAAACTTCGAGAGCACTGTCGAAGCCCTTGACTCTAAGGTATATGAGAAGTTTTATACGCTGATCGGGGATGTTGTTGGTCATCCAGTTGCTGGTCCTCAACTTCAGCATCAGCTTGAAAGGTGGGCAGAGCATGCTGGGCAAGTGTCATTCGAACCTATGTTTTATATCACTGACCAAATCCAATCCATAGTCGTGGGATTAGTGAATCAGCTGGTCGAATCATTACTGGTGATGAGGAGGAGTACTCACTTGCTCCTATGGACTAGTCTTGTATCATACATACCAATGTTGACAGTGTGGTGGTGATCTTTTCATTCATTGTGGTTAATATGAATCAAACTGCATAATTGGTTTTGGGTCTGCATTACCATGTTATAGGTCTGTACAGATCTATACAAGTCTGTATGGACCTACACAGGTCTGTACAAACTCACCCTAACCCCACAGCCCCACAGATCTTTGCCTTTGTACAGATTGGTACAGATCTATACAGAACACCAGCCTGTACATATGGTGGGTTCTGCACAGATCTGTATTGGCATGTGTGGGTGTGTACAGAGTGTGTACAGGTCTGTACAAACAATGACCTTTCTGTGAGTCTGTGGCTTGTACTTAACCATATGGGTCTGTACAGAGCCATACAAGGGAGGGTATTTTGCTGATGAACCATCAGGATTCTTGTTCCTCAGTCGTTTGAAAATGAAATCCATGTAGGCTTCCCTTATCGTCAGCGATTGTTTATCAAGGCAACCATCATGCTCACCATTCACTTCCTGGGTGTAGCCCAGGCGGATGAGCACATAGAGTAAATGACGAACTGCGAATCCACGATACGCTAATGAGAGGGAGTTAAAGTCTAGAAAGGCACGAGTCCCGTTGAATATACCAATAATCCCTAGGGAACCATGTTCAACGCGACTGACGATCAGCATGTATGGGTCGACAAACCGGTTTCTCGTTCCTCCGACGTACTCTGCCTGGCAAGCTGAACGTTGGACTAGCAATTACGGGGCCTCAATTCCGGCACGTCATGTATCGCATCACAAGCGGTGGGTTCCGCATAGCGGTTGGCTCATAGATCAACAGCTTGAGGGCGAGGGCACTTCTATGGACAGCTTCCTTCCAAGATCCTCGATAGGCGGATGGCCGATGCGTACCACAAAGAGGCGATCGAACAACTCCCATGTAAAAAGTCGATGTCAGGAAAACGACGGTCTCCGCCAGAGACAAGACATACTTTGGTCAACGCCGGGTCGTCGTTGTGGCTCAACTTGGCGAGACCTTTGATCACCTCTGCATAGCGTAAGCTTACGTGGCCTTTATGACATGAATCGCTGAACGTACTCTTAACTAAGGGCATGGAAGCCTTCTTTGGGACAAATGCGGAATACAAATGTCACGCGTCGTCCTTCCCGAAGCGAGAGGTCGCAATACGTCGCGGGGCCAAGATGACCCTTTGAAGAGGGATCAAGGAGAGCAAGATTGACCTCTGATCGATGGTGCTCTCCACCACGTAACGGAAGTCCACTTCGAGGTTCGGTGATCTTTGTTCTAGGCGTGGGATGGAACTGTATCATCTACCAAGATTTGCGTAGTGTGCTGATCCCGGGCGTAGTTGAAGGCTGGCGCACACTCGATGCGGAGTGGGACGTTGCCTCGGATGACCTGGTGGTAGGAACGTTAGCTAGAATTTGATTCTTCAGAGAGCGTTGGTGCGCACCTCGACAAGGGACAGCGGGCGCTGCCCTGGGGTGCGTGGGGCGTTCATCTTGGGGGTTGGCGGGCACGGCGGGTAGCACGAAAAGAGTGAGCGGAAGGGCGGGGCCAATTGTTCGATCATGGGGTTGGGAGCGCGGCAGCTGCCAGTGGATGGAGACAGGGCACCGATGGTGAGGGTTGCCAGTGGGCGCGCTTCGGGGGCGGCGTCGGGCACGGCCCGCTATACTGACCTTCATAGCTGACCACACCCAGCCTTCCACCGCTTCTAATGCCAGCCTCCGCCTCGTCTCTGCAGGCAGTACAAGCGCAGCCCCGATCTCACCAACCAGGAGGGCTTTGGTCGGATCGGATATAGGGTGGTAGCAGTGATGGGGGCACTCTAACGTTCAGAAGTCAACAGAAGACAGGGATGACTTGGCAATTGACAGCACCTTGAACAATTCAGGTGGACTGGATTCACTGGAAGGGTCGTGAGCATCCTTTGATGGTTTCGATGGCGAAGAACGTGAACTGGCAAAGCTGAACACAAGTCAGACATACTGTAAAAGAAAGAAAAAGAAAGTTTTACAGCTGCAGCAGCGGTCGTGGAAGAGGCCATGTCTGCACGCGTCGTCTGCACGGTTTGGTCGGCGATCTGATTCAAGTTTGTAACCCTTTTCTGGCCAGACGTGGACGGGCAACTTGAAACGCCATGATCAAGTAGTACTACGGACGTGCCAGTGCCAGTGATACTGTTGATACTGTCTGTCGGAGTGCCTCTTAGTACGCTCACACGAAGTTTTCGGAGTCTTCAGAAACCACATCTTGGCTCACATTCGTTCGTTACTCACACAAACACATGTTCACGAGAAAACGTTCACAAAATAGATAAACTTCAACTGCTCGTAAGAGTCGCAAGTTGGAAACGAAGGAAAGTGAGAAATGGTCACATTATGTGCACGCATAATCCTGTCACATCACCCCCTACCTCCGTATAGCCATCGTGGACGCGATCAACATGCATACGAACGCGCCCAGGACACCAACGGCCATGAACCACGTGTGTTCGTCAAACTTGGCGGCTACGGGTGAACCGGCGCTCGCCAAATTGATAGTAGCATTTCGGAAAGAGTAGATTACGACGAGGAAGACGAAAACATAATGCTGCGGCGCTGTAGACGAACAGTGAATCCGCACGGAAGTCCCACCTCAAGACAAAGGTCCTCATCGAGAGTATCACGAATCCCTCTGAAGACGAGCCGTTCCCGCACGTCATCTCGGCCTTGTAGCGGAAGATAGAAACGAAAGAAGGGACCATACTGAAAGATTGAGCACGTGATGGCAACTGGTCCGCCGATCCTGGTCACCGATGCTGTCCAGACCAGGGAAAGACTTAGGCAGTGACCTAGTGAGCATAAGGTCGGTATGAAATGTCAGGAAACCCCTCACCACCAAGCATGCACAGGCACCAATGACGAAGAGCGGCGCTGTACTCTCAGGGCTGTCGTCCACTTGGCAGAATCGCTGAATGTCAGTTCCGTTGTCTTCTGAATATTCTACCAGCGACAATCTCAAAGAGAGGATAACTCACCATACGTGTGGGAGAACTGAACCTGATTTCCGCACCCTGTCCTTCGGCCTTTATGTCGCCAGACATTGGAGAGCCCATTGTCACCAGGTCTACGCCAGTATTCTGCATTGTGCCGTCACCCCGGATGCAGGACCTAGCACCGAGGAGCGGATTGCAGTAGATTGAGCTGAGCGGAACAGAAAACACCACATAGAGAGCATTGGATGGGAAAACGTGTACCTACATTAACATTGTTCGGGTAAGTCTCTAGCAGAGCACCAATGATGAACCGCACGAACCCATATGGCAGACAGGACGGCAAAAATGGCAGCCAAGGAACTGTATCGACTGCGAAAATTGTGAGGCGTTGTAACATGTGTGCAGTGCTTGTGAACAAATAATCAGTTGTGTTTCTCCCCCAATCCGAGACTTAACGACTTACCATCTAAATCCAGTGGCCGTTCACTGGTGGAGAAGACTGTCATTGCAATTGCAATGAGAGTATCTAGAGCAGTAGAGATGTAAAGGCTAGGAATGGTTCAACTCTATCCGGCCGATGTGAGGGCGACGGTTTGCTGATGAAAAATGTTCCTACTATGAAGAACTGGTGTTCATGAACGCTCAACGGATCACAGTTCGTAGAAGAAATCGTACGCACCCGACGACTCTATAGAATGATTGTACATCATAGACTAAGTGCGATGATCGATTTTCAACCTCCATACCAATAGATTTGGTCAATGAAAACTTACCGATAGCAATCACTGACATTCATAATGAGCCCTGTTAGCCTTGGCACCCTATAAAGCTGAAGTACCTCACCAATCTGGTAAATCGCCGGGAGAACCTGCACGACAGGGGAATGTAGCATTGAATTGAAATTCAGTACAAGAACGAAGTCCCTCCTACCAATAAGAGTGGTTCCGTGAGGTTCTTCCCGCTCACTGAATGGCTATCAGCACGAAATTAAAATTTACAGTCGGCACTTACTCATGTAGATCCGGTATACAAAAACGGCCTGTGTAGGCAATGCAACCAAGGCCTGAGCAATGGGAGTCGCATCATTCAAGTTAACCAGGGATATGATCTGCACCTGCTACTTGTCGGTAGACTTGCCAAAAATATAAGAATAGGACTTACATTGAAGGAAGGGTCAGGAAGCGGAGTTGCAGGCTATGGTAAAGATGACCCACGGTACCTGATCCAACATGGACAGTGGGTTCTCCAGGCCAACCATCATGTATTTGTACACTGTGGGTATAAGATCGACAAGAATGTGACGTTTGAATGACAGGAACACGAACCGGCAGCCACGGTTAGGGCCTCGTGTATTGTATCCAATGCCCTAATGCGAGCCGTTGGACGCATTGCACACGGAAACACTGTCATCATACCACATTATCGCTACCTTGGAAGAAAGTTAATATACCTTGTTCGGTACATTTATGAGATGACTTACGAAGGTCTTCATGCGTCTTGAATCATATGGATAGCTAGTACGAGGTCGTAAGAAGGGGGGAAAGAGTCGAATAGACGCTGGTTTACTGGACATAGTAATAGAGTCTGCGAAACGATCCAAGTCATGTTTGGCGATACACCTCTAAACATCGTAGGGATACTCACATTTGCATACGAGTAACGGTACACAGCATAGCAGAAAATAAAAGGGCAGGTATACGGTCTGGACCAATAAGGTGAGTGTTGTGGCTGACATGACTCCAATTGCGTCAACTGGGCCGCAAATTCCGGGAACTGGAAACGGCGTTGGAATACGGAGACTGCATATTCCACTTTACATACGGATTCCCTGGGAACGAACATGAACTTGAATAGCGCAAAGTCATGGCAGAGGAGCTCGTGAGGAGCTCGAGCTCGAGTATCCAAGGCACTACGCTGCCATATGATGGTGCTGATTGTTCTTTATATAACATTGGCTTTTATGACGACTTTACTGATGTACTCACGAGGATTCTTCGCGTCATCAAGGTCCAGTTTCTAAAAAACCGCCGCTCGCGTCTCATGGTATAAATCCGTGCGAGTTTCATCGACAGCCTGAGATCGTTCAACGCATATGGCAAAGTACACCGGCACGACCTAATGTTGTCCAGGTCCGGGTACATCGAGTGGATGCGTTCCCTGATACTTGCGAAGAGAAAACTCGCGGCTGCCAGATTGACGGGAAAATGATGTCTTTGTGGCAACATGGGTGTCGACATCGTGGGTGTGACGCAGTCGAACGGGTGGCTTGTCCAATACCACAAGAAGAGAGATGACCCCTACTAACTGGCTTCAAAGTTCATTTCGTGCCGATCGGAGGCCGAGAACCATTAACTTATCCTCTTCGTGATGACTTGCTTCGTGGCAAGTTTATGGAGGTGATTCCCTTCTGGACCGAGTTGGTAAATCCAGTTCAATTTGCAAGCCATCTGAGAGTACCGTTGAACGAGACTTCTATTGTTTCTAACGAGACACGGAGTCACTGAAAGACATCGCATGCCACGGTGCGGCGAAGTCGAGAGCAGGGCAATTCCATGACATGTCACCGATTCTCCAATATCACCTGGGCGCATTCTTGAAAAAAACGCTTCAGAATCTAGCCTCCCAAGCGTGGATTCGAAACGAACGAACCTTGAGTTTCGCAAAGTTGTGCACGACCGCCACGTTCAGGATCGTCCTCAACTTTCGTTTCGTCCGCCTTCCCGACGACCAGTTGATATGATCCCGAACATGGACAGTATCGTGAGGCGTTATCCGAGTGGACTTGTTTGCATTTGAAACAACGCATGTGCAAACGACTTCTTGATGACGCCGACCATTCGGACTAGCTCCATCTCAATCACGACCCGATCGTGTTCGCCATCGCATCTTTGAGATACCCACTTGAGAGGTCCGATGCCCAGATCATCCGACATGAGTTCTGGATCGCGATACAAGTCAAAGTCGCGAAGCACATCGCACGTTTTGCATGTGACGTTGGATAGCTTCAGGGTTTCGCAGGGATTTCGAAAAACGGCCTCACTGGCAAACTTTCGAACGCCTGTCAATTCCAACAAGTTCCGTTTGAGCAAACTGATTTCCACCGGGTAGTCTTCCGCGAAGCCAAGTACTGCGCAGGTAAACTTGACGAACTCAAGGGCGGGATTGGAGAACGCGAGATAAGAGCCAGGTTGTACCGGGAACGTGAACTGGGAATGGAGATCTTCATCGTAAATCGAGTCTCTATGCTTGATCCTAATGGAGCTGGCGGTGCGAGGGAGTTTCCGAGTCAGATCTCCTTCGCTTTGACGGTATCTCGTTGCGTAGCGTCGGGTGCGGAGTTCTGCGATACGCGAAGAGGGGCTGGAGCTGAAGTCGCTTTGGATGGCTGGCGGAAGGAAAGTCTCTATGTTTCATCGCATCTCGATGGTGAGTTCCTCTGGATGTTCAAGCGCGAGAGGGTCCTCGCAAATGATTCCTCCAAAGTTGGCAGAGTCCATGAACAGCAGGAAGTCATAGAAGCGTTCCGTGTTCAGGTATATATGTTGGGATAGCTTGTGGGACGTGACCGCCGTAGTAATATGCATCGCGTAGGCGTGAGCTGTGCCAGGTGGCTTCGAAGTCACAAGCAAAATTCGACTGAAGTCGGCATAGATGACATGGGAATTGAATTCGGCAAGCATTTGTGTGAACATTTTCCGCATAAGCCCGTGAATAAAACGATGGATGCTCACGTCGTAAATATGCGAACCGCTGGAGCTAATCCATCGCTAGAAATGGTCAACGGCTATCGTCGCAGGGCCCCCAAAATCGCACTGGAGTTTGTCAAGAAGCCAACTTTTGATTATCGACTTCAAGATCCCAAGCTTCAAGGGCGAGACGTTCGACTCTCCGAGGGTAAGGTCGCGTTGGGAGTCACCGCGGTTGTGCGCGCTCAAGGTATGCGGTGTGGAATCAAAGGCGGTCGTCCCGCCGCTAACTTTTCGACTGACGTTTCGGCTTGACACTGGTAGCGTGACCTGCAAAGAGGCTACGGAGGAATCGCGGGGATGCAAAGATGACCTGGATGGTTGGTTTGTTAGTGCACGCCCCCGCGGCCGTTCTGACCCACTATCGGAACCCGGGCCACGATGGTCCACCCTAACATTCGTATCGAGGTCGCTATCCAGTCCAATGGGGGTTGTTGAGCTGGTCGCACTCATCGCCAATGCGGCGGGTGTGACATGTGCCGAAGGAGGCGTCAAGGTAGGGGGTGACGGGGTGCCAGACTTGGATGGAGGCCGAGACGACGGCGCAGATCGGGCTGCTGGGCGTTGTGCAGGGAGTTCCTCTTGTTCAGCCGCAAGAACAGGTGCAGTCTTTGCTGGGTTCATGCGGATGGCATCGCAGTCGTTAATGTCGTAGAGGATGCGGTAGTTGTCGTTGACGGTACGTTCGGCATCGAGTTCGTACGGACAGTGGATTGACCGGCAGGTTCACCGTCCACTGGCTTGCGACGGCGCTTGTGCTGGCCACACCGGGACTCAGTGGGATACTCGCAATTGATCCGAACGGCGTAAACATTCAAGTTGGCTGGCAATAACGACAACGTCAGCATTCGGGTTCCCAGGTGGAATACAAGGGCGAATGTGGCCTCACTTGCAAGTCTGGTCAGCTGTGGACAGGGCCTGCCACACGCGATTTTGCTCTCTCGACAGAATAGGTATGCTAGGGCCTGCTTCTTCTGTTCACCAGGCTTCTTCATCCCTTTGATAACCTGATTGTCAGATGTGCCACGTTGTGGGTAGCACCTTCTTGGCGAACTGGCTCCTCGCTGGAGCGATGAACCCTTTTATTGCTCGTGAGTTTCTGAACTGGAACCACCCAGCGCTCTTCTGGGCGCAAGCGTGGCTCGTGCTGTGACTCGACTTTCAAAGAAGGGGTACCATCGCCAGGGTGTGGGATCCGAGCAGAGGCCGAAGGTAGCGCTTGTGATGGTACTATCATGGGGGGCTCTGGTAAACGATATGCGTTCGCTGCGAGCAAAGAAGATGAATGAATGTCATCATCTTCTTCCTAAGATTGGGGCGTCGAGACGTCAAAAGACTCTAATTCAAGATTAACGCCGACACACCTTACTTCATCCAATGCCTCCCTGGAACGTTTCCTTGATGGAGGTCGAGGATCACGTTGAGGGTTAGACTGGTGTGGAACGGAGGACTGGTGTTCCAGTGTGCTTCCACGTTGGGAGGACGAGTGCCCATCACTAAAAATAGAAGCACTTTATGCGATGAAGCTGTCGCGAGCGCGTGTGACGCTGGGCCGGTGCTCCTGGGCCGAGTGAAAAATGTGCGGGTTGTCCTGCGTAGCGGCAGGCTGTGAGGATCCCCCGAGATCGACGTGTCAGTAGTCACAGTAGTCGGATTAGACGGATGGGAGTCTCAATGCGTTTGCAAGGTAAAATATGGCCATGGGCTCGTACCGGTTGCGTCACCTGAGAAGCGAATGCGGATTGGTAGTAGGAGGGGTGGGAATACCCCGTGGAGCCGTCGGACCTCGCGGAGGCGTCGGCCCAGTGGTAGATGCCATCCACGTGCTGCCAAGTAGAGATTTTCGGAGGTATAGTGGTAATCGGAGGTTGGTATGGCGAGGGAGGTGTAGGTGTCATAGTACTGCGACTCGGAGTCGAAGCTGTCCGGAGGATAGTGCTGGTCATGAGAGGGTTCGCTAAGAGGGAGCGACATGAGAAATGTCAACAGTATATATGAAAAAGATGTAGTCTACCCAAACTCGAAGGTTTAAAAAAGTGAGCTGCCAGTAATAGACAACCTAAAATAGCTTCGTCCCTCGTCACAGATCTCACAGATATTGTCCTCCTTTTTACAAGTTCTGTGAACATTCGCAGCTGTCATGGTCTCGATCGCGAACCCGTTCATTGCAGATACCACACGCACAACTTCAATGTCCAAATGCCAAAAAAAAGTATTGTCCGTGAGTACCTGCGATGATCTATCCAAGTTCCGACTGAGTTGGACGCGAAGACTGTGTTTATCACAAGGGCATACCTCTGCATAACCCGAGTCTGCATTGTCGAAAAATAACGAGACATATTTTTCCGAGACCGAATTAAATCGAATCCCCATGTTGTCTATCAATATAGGGATGGTGCTCAACGACTTGGTTACTCGGATGGTGTGAGCGATGAAGTTCGATCTACCTGCAAACGGAGAGCCTCCCTGGAAGTCTAGTTGGAGAGACAATACAATCCACCAAAGGTTTGTTTCGGCGAGGATCGCGCTCTTCCAGTACCGTCTTGGAATCAAGTGGTCTAGCAACGTGGTACCTCGAACAGTGGGGGATACTTACTGCAAGGAACGCAGTCCAGTAGACCACCGTATTTGGTCGAGCTTGAGATAAGATGTGGTCGAAGCGAGAGGCACTAACCAACCCCAAAGCATGTTAAGACTATGTTTGCGCCAGTGCTTGGATCCTGTGATACCTAGTAAGTCTGGGCAACCACGAGTCGCTGTTAACAAAACATACCGCGAAGTAAACCCGTCAGGATTTCAGCAGCAGCAGTCTGTTTGGACTTATCAGTGCTGCCGAGTAGGGGTTCCGCTATGTCAAGCAAGTCTTGCAGAGTGGCATCTTCAAACATCTTGACTATGGGTTATTCTGTTAATCAGCCTATTTGTGCGAAAGAACGGACCGATAGACTTGGTAAAGACAATATTCTCATTACGCAAGTTGGCTACACCAGTATTGTTGTCTGTTTCCTGGCTCCACAATGCAACCAGGTCAGTGTAGTACTGTTTGCCAGTGTGCTTGCTTATGACGGCTAACGACTCTGAAGATGACTTGTCCCACACGATAGGCTGCGCAGAGTCGACCGTAACGTATCCTCGGATGGTTGGGGCCCATGTCAAAAATCCAGTGTCGAACTTATCGAGAAAGAAATCGTTAGCACGGCGCTGATAAACCGCGGGTTGTACTGACTTAGGCCCTGCCACAGGTTTGTCAAGGGTGCTCAAGAAGTGGGTGGAATCATTGAATCATCGCATAACGGATTTCGGCATCGACAGAGCCAAAGTTCCTCATTGTTGGTCGCATCTGTCATTTTGATGAAGAGTAATTCCCGTACGATCCCTCTAAAGAAATAGTCTTGTAGAAAAACGACACATGAGATGAGTAAACCTTACTTCTGTGCGTTGAGTCGAATCGAGGGCTGGACACTTGTTGTCTGTTCCATCAGAAGCCTAACCATGTCAGGTGGTGCTGATATGTCTCGTCTCATGAGTCCATAGATAAAAGTGACGGCTATTTGGACATATCTCCACTGTGGAAGGGTCACCATCAATCGGCAACATGAGAATAGTCGAGACACAAACATGAGTTGCAGGTCGTGTAGCAATGCCAAGCACAGATTGCGTCTAAAAATGAAAGACATATTAACACTACTCCGATTCAGCGCGCTCAAGCCTACTGTATGCTCGTGCTCCTGGTGTTGTTTCTCAGCTCTCTTGGGTGCTAACGCCAAAGCAGTTCTCCGCAACTCGTTGTCGATACTACGAGCGTCCAGATCCACTTCCAACCTGTAGCGTTGAACATTCGAACCTTGATAATGAAGAAAAAAGTACCTGTGAAACCTGAACTGCTCTCGCGGACGAAAGCACGCTCTCCTTCCCTGCTCCGAGCAAAAAATGGACTCATTTCAATGCCCCCGGGGAGCTGGTCTCGTCCTGATCGAGCTCCATGAGGTCTTCGCTAGACGCATCGCCAGATAACGCAAACCCGGATTGGTGCATAGAAATATCGCCAACCTTGACGTGCTGGATCGCGCTAACAATGAAAGATGCCGCGAATATGGTCTTGTTAGGGTCATTCTGTACTGCGAGTGTCAAAAAATTAAACCGATAGGCAGAGATAATGTAACGGACCAAATCAATACCCGGAATACACAACTCAAGGAGAGGTAGAAGACATTTTTGACCGGGGCGCCACAGCTTCTCTGAGACCACGGGAAGAGATATACCAGAAAGGACAGCCGTGGTCCGGTGTGTCTCATTGATAACTTCTAGCCCTCCGTCACGTTCGAGTAACTCTGGCATGACCGATATTGGTTCAAGCTGCGTCATCACGGATAGAGCTCCTTAGTCCTTCGAGAACATTGCGAGTAAAGCAGGTGTTAGGAGGCTGGTGACGAACGCTCGCCGAATTGCATTGGTCAGGCGACGTGTCTTCGTGTAATCCGTCAGTCGACAATACTCCAATGCAGCACATAGAGCACTTACCACGGGAGTGCCGCAGGTAGATGTTCCTCACACCGGCGATCAGTAAACTGGGCCGTCAAGCATTGAAGGAAGTTCGTAGGCTATAAGAAATTTCAGGAAAATTGGTGAGTTAAATATACAGGCTATTCACCAACACCGCCCAATGACCCTGATTTGATGGATGGAAAACCGTTTCCGACGGATCCGAAGAGAGACACATGACGACTCTGAACCAATATTCGCGATTCTAGTTCATTCTCCCGAACAACGCGTCGTCTGCGTTCAAACACACGCCTGACCATAAAAGTTCGGGAACTGGTTTTCGGTTGATATTGTGTTCAGGGGAAAGCAGTTCATCGGGCATGTAAGATGACACTCACTAAAGTACGCCCTTAATCGAGCTCCACACGATACCAGTACCAGTTGATGATGGAAGGAAGCCTGAGCACGGTTATATCAACCGAACAGATACTGTATGGATCAGAAATCTCGCTGACATCTTGGCAGAGAGTCAACAAGGAATCAGTAGTTAATATGTCTGGCAGCTCGTCAAGAACACAATATGCGCATCATAAAAGGGACGTACCGATCTTGGCCTAATTCAGCATCCCTTGAGGTCTTCAAAAGCTTGTGCAGGAAGGACACGACCCTGGGATAGTGTCCTTTATTTCATGTCTTATGCGGCACACTTGAGTTACGATCAGCACCAGAATGGAACACAATAGATACAGACGTACCGGAAAAACTTATAGAGAGTAATGGGCTCCAATCATATACTGAGTGATTGTTAGTAAATGTCACCAATATCGCATGGGACGTACTTGGACGATTGAGCCCAACGGTCCCTTGCAAGTCAATACTGATCGTCCTCGCTACAACTGCATCCACCCAGAAGAGAAGGCGGTTTGTATGGTCGACGAAATCGTTCCTGGGGCAGGCCCTATGGTGATGGATTGCGAACAATGGGGTATCCAGCAAGGTAGAACCTAGGAAACCCCACGAATATGGCGTACCGGGGCAATTCGGTTGTAAGCCTGTTGATAAAGTCCTTCCAGCGTGGTTGGATGATCATGCCGTCCACCCAAACGCGTCGCTAACGAAGCGCATGCTCGTTTGGTGATCCAAGGAGAAGCGCATTGATGACTCTGAACCAATATTCGCGACTCCAGCTTATTTTCTTGAACAACGTGTTATCTGCATGCAAACGTGCGCATGGCTGACCGTAGAAATGCCGAAATTGGCCTTCGACTAATATTGCAAGCGTGGCCAGGGAAAACAGCCCATTGGAGATGTAAAACGACACCCACTGAAGTAGCCCAATAATCGTCCTTCATACGATGTCAGCGCTAGTCCATGACGGAACGAAGCGCGATCATACCAATGGCCTAGATACTGTATGGATCAATCATCTTGGCTGAAAGTCAACAAGGTTCAAAAGGTAGTAAAGCTAAGACATACCCTTCATTGGGTCGAGAAAACCCGACATCCCCATGAGTTCACCTTGTCCAAATGGGCTGGACGGGGAATCAGGTTGCCGTTTCTTCAAGAGGTCCGAGTACAGTTCCTGCAAACGGGGTATGCCTTGACGGCGTGTCGCCAGGTCTACGAGGTGTAGTTTCACGGAACCGGCAGGAAGGAAGAGCTCGAATACATGAATCGGGGCGCTTTGCAAGTAGGCATGATAGGGAAATAGATGTTTGCTGTTCCGCCCACCGTCAAGGTACGATTTTCGGGAAGGGAGATTGGCGCGATCGAGTTGGCTGAGGTCGACTCCGATAGTCAAGCCTAACTCATTGACAGTGCAAATCATGTCCAGCTTGAGTATGGCTCGCATCTCGAGTGGAACCTACGAGTAAAAGGATCAACGACGCTCAAATCAGGTGTTGGACAAAACACGTACCTGCCGTTCGAACACGCCGTCTCAAGTCCGTAAAGTGTTCCTGGATATCCTCGTAAATGTCTTCCTTGGCAACAACCTTGTAAAGGTTATGGTAAGAGATAATATCCCTGGGTAAATGTCGCGTGACCTTCTCGCGGTGATAGTACTCCGTGCGGAACAACTCGTCTCTAGGTGGATTCTAGAAGTGAACTCTCTCAAAATATGAAGTGGGACGGGGGTGAGCTCGCCGTCGACCGATACCCATGTAGAGAAGCGTCCGGAGATCTTGCTCGGTCGGATCTCCCCCTCAATGTGCCTCGCGCATCTTGCGCCAACGAGGCTTCATCGCTTTCAGCTAAGCCGAGCAGTTCGAGCAGGGATCTAGGAGGGGAACACTGTACGCGTCGTCTTCAGCCTCCGTGGTGGGTGGCCGCGCAACCTTCCGATTCACGATGGCCATACGTGGTTTGCTTGGAAGTTTCTGTGTCCCAAAGTCCTCCATTTCGCTCCCTTCGTCCTCTGGCGCCTTTCGAGCGACGGAGAAAAGTCCGTCACCTTGTTTGCTTGAACTTATCGACAGCCCCTGTGACCCTGCAGTGCAACCAATCAGGATGCCTGATCCTCGGCACGAGATCCGAGACACCCTGCATTACCGCGGGGATGGTGACGAGTTTCTGAATGACGGAACACAAGCGCTCGATGTAGTACTCCCAATCCATGATAGAATGAAGGTCGAAATTGCTGAGTCCAGGATCCTTTAGCCACTTTTGGGGGTAGGCTCGCTTGACGGATGCTTCAGCGGAAGAAGATGGCAATGGGTACGGCGCGCTCAGCGACGGGAGCAGCGTTGGGCATTGTAGATACGACGGACTTGCAAGCGAGCCGTTTATCCTTGACCATTTGGTCTCCAAAGAACCCCGCAAGCCTCTTGGCGGTGCTGATGGAGGTGGACTATTGACCAGCGTACTCAACGAGCGTCTTCGACATCCTTCTGTTCTCAGCAATGAGCTCAACGAATTCCTTGTCTGAGAGCGTCTCTGCGTGGGAGATGAGAATGTCGAGCCACTGATTGGCAACGTTCACGACAACGCCATGGCCAAGCAGGAATTTTGAGACTGGAAGATCGTGATGAGCTGGAGTTCGCCACCTCGCTTGACCTCGAAACTTTGAGTTCAACGAGAGAACCCTCATCATTGAACACCGCGTAACAGTTCTTTAGCAACTTGTCTTCCTCCTTTGACGAGGGGGGAATCATGGCGCGATATGGCCTGTCGAGCTCGAAAAAGATGGAGTTTTCAGAATGAACGTCGTATTCCTCGGATATGACATGGATACGAGTTTGCCGCTAGCCAACTTGAACTTGAAAGAAGACGCCAGGAAGCATGCCCCAGATCCCATCCGTATCCAGTTCGAGGGGACGCCCGATCTGTTCCACCAACGCGCGAGCCATTTGAATGATCGTCGCGCCCGTGAGACACGTAATACCTGCCATCTCCAACGAATACTCAGGCTTGCGTGCACCTTTGCGCATTACGTAGCCGTAGGAGTTGAGGATACACTTGTGAGCGAGCTGCAGCGAATCGTAGAGCACAATCTTCTTTTCGCCTCGTTAACCTCGGCTAGCGAACGACCCTCGCTGAGAACCGTATCCAGATTCTTCTTCCATGTTTTGAGAAGCCCCTTGTGCTCGTGTCGCCGATCACGGAAACGGCGCACGGTATCGACGTAAAATGGATTTTCCCGCTGAGCACTATGAACTCGTGTCCTTGGTCTTCTTGTATACTTTGCGAGAGTAGTCCCCAAGCCGCTTGTGCAACAACGCCGTCTGCTCGGTCAAGTCGGCGAACTTGCGCTGCGGTCCGCCAGGTTCCCCGGGAGGGAAGGTCTCCCAGTTCAGAGCGTGTCGAATCATGTTGCACTCGTCCCTGCGTGCGGGGAAGAATTTGCCTCTCCACGCCCATTCAAGCTTTGGATCGCGCTCCTTCCCCGGCTGGCTGTAATCACAAACTGTGCACACCGACTCGTCGATCATGGAGTCATGTTGTACTAGTAGAAAGATTCGATGACATAATGTTAGAGTACATGGTGGCGACATCGAGGTGGTAGATCAATGGCTTGTGCGTCCGTCTTGGGTTATCTTGCATAAGTTTGAGAGCCGATAGGATTTGAGACTTCACTTCGTCGTAGTTGGTGACGTTGTCCAATGACTCGTTCGACTGCTCGACGATGTAGAACATTAGAGTGGTATCGAGTTGGTCAATGAGCTGAATATCGTGATTCAGCATGGGCGAGACGGCACATTAGAAGACTACGGACCTTTTGCACACCGTCAGGGACAAATTTGATAGTAACGATATCGCTGCGGAAGACGCCAGGTTCTGATGCTTCCACGTGTCCGACGTAGGTTTCAGAGGCGAGTAAATGTCCTTCGAATATGTTTAGATGTGCATCCTCGTGTCTGTTGGGCATGATGATGTGCCCTCGGTGAGCCTATGTAGTCACTTTTTACCGAGGGTCTCGGCCACCCCTTGCCAAATAGGCCCGATTTAATCGGATGACCCCGCTCGGGCCCACCATGTCAGAGTGCCGAGACACTGGATCGGCCCGAG